>JASDQU010588069.1:47116-68667 GCA_032191745.1 Picea mariana | reverse complement strand
TTGTAGGTGAGAATGAGATTGCTAATGATTTTTCATCCCCGATATGTTGAAATTGTAAATATAATCGGTATTCATAATGTCAAAAGTAAAAAGTGAAAAGTAATTTAGTATAAATATATATAATAAATAAGTAGTTATTTATTATCCAAGGGACACATCCTTTCATGAATGGTCACCATATGTTTTATATATATGAAACAAATCATCACTGCAATAACATAATTTGAATATACAATATCATCTCATTTAGAAAAATCAACATGGTATCAGACTGGGCTTGACTCCCTCATGAGAGAGCCCAGAAAAATGAGTGATAGCTTTCTTTTTGTGTGAATATTTCTACATGCCTGCGTGAGAGATGTGCCCCTGCCCTCATATTTTCTTGTCATCGAGTCGAGTAATTTCTACGAGAGTGCACCACATTTCTGTAGAGTTAAAATCCTGCAATAGCCTGACATGTTGTTGTGGAAACACACCTTATTGGGTGAATCAATGACACAAGGTTTACTGTGAGAAATCTGTTAAAATTTTCAACGTCGGATCACTTCATATTTCTTGATCTCTTTTGAGTATATGGATATAAGAGCATGTAACAGAAGGGAATCATTCAAGTATGTACATTGCAAGAGAACAATTTAAGTTTGCATGAGGTGTGACTTGCACCAACTGGTCTAGAATGGTGGAGTTCTCCAAGGCCATTTAGGAGATGTAGAACCACACACTATGATACAGAGGATATGGAAGCAAACGTGTGAGACATAGTGGTCTTGATTATCGGGTTATACAAATATTCCAATACACAGTCTGTGACAGTCCGAACGGGACCAAAACTCCTGGGGAGTCGCTTTGTGAATTCTCTAACATAATCACACTACTCTAATTTGTTGATATTTGTATAAAAATTTACGTTTTCCACAACTTCCCAGCATTTAGCATTATCTTTAAGTTTTAATGCTGCTAGTGACCTCCAATTGTTATAACAACCACTTTGAAGAGAATGGTCGATAGGCGAGTGACTAGTTATTGGTTTACCAGTCATGTCTCTGCGATTTAGATGTCTTTAAAAAAAATTCTCGAGGGAATTCACGTCGATAACAATTGGTTCATAGAAGGGAGAAGTCACATGATTGCACCACTTTTCATTCCAAGTGAGTTACAAAGAGACCTGGCGGATAAATCAATGACTTAAAGTCATAGACCATTTTTCTTGGACATGATTGAAAAGGGATTTTATATCTCTCTTGATTGAATGTGGTCATACCATTGAAATGACCTTGATTAACCTATGGTTATGATAATAATATGAATGGTGCTTCAGACTCTAGCATGGCACTCAAGAATTATGCTACCAAGGAACTTTTCCAAACTATTAAGGTGGATAATCATATCCAAAGATATATCGTAGAGCCTCAATAAAAACTTAATGATTTGAGTGGAAAGGACAAGGATTTGCATGAGAGCTAGGTACTGATTAGTGTTAGCCACCAATAGAGTATAAAATAATCATAGAATTGAGGGAAAGTTGGTGGTTACTTCCCATTGGATATACAAGATAAAGCATGTATAAAACAACAACAAAGAAAAATACAAAGTGAGGCTCGTGGCAAGAAGGTTCTCCCAAAAAGAGGGAGCAGCCAGTGAGGCAAACTGGATATGCAGGGTTTGCTTCAGTGTAAGAGGGATCCATTTGGATCATGCATAAATGAAGACATGGAGGGAAATAACTTCCAACACGATGTCAAGGAGAGACATTGGAAGACGTGATTCTTACAGACAAAAAGTCTCTAGGAACAATATGCCTCTAGGACAAGATAATACTAGATAGAAGAGACAGTTTCAATGATCTTGGATATAGCCAGTTAGACCCACTATAGAACATATAAGGTGATAGATCCAATGGAGGTGGTATAAACAATATGAGTCCCATAAGGAGTAGTTGTAGGAGCCCAGAAGGAGCAGTTGTATAGAGAGTGGAGGAGCTACTCTCAGTACATGCAGATCCTCTTCTAGAGGAGCTAGTCCCAGATTGGTTATTTTTTGGGATGATCCATTGTTCTTGTCAAGAGATTGAGTATTCTCTAAGGGATTGGAGGTGTGGCAGAGGCCATGAAAGAAATTCCTCTGTCAGAGGAATTACACAATTGTGATCTTGCAGAGATATGGCATGATGGACTGTAGGTCCATGGCCACACCCATGATGTCAAATTTGAAGAAGATGAATGAGGTAGCTTCAGACTCAAATTTGGTGGACCCTACGATGTACAAAAATCTAGTTGGTCCATGATGCACCTAGTGAACACCAAGACAAATATATGTTTTGTTGAGAGCGCCTTGAGTCAGTTCATGAGTGAACCAAAAAAATTGCACTGGGTTGCTGCAAAACATGTGTTGAGGTACCTACGTGGTACAATTGGGTATGGAATCAGATACTACTCAAGTGGAAAAGAATGTTGCAGGGATATACAGACTCTGATAGGGTAGGGAGTGCGGATAACATAAAGAGTACCTTTGGTACTTGTTTCAGTTTGGGATCAGCCATGATATCTTGGATTAGCAAGAAACATAAGTCTATGGCACTGAACACTGGAGAGGCAGAGTACATTGCAACGTGTGATGCTTGTACAAAAGAAATATGGCTTCGTAAGTTGATTTATGGACTATTTGACTAGGTGCCAGATTAGACCGTGATATTCTGTGACAATCAAAGCCGTGTGAAGCTTTAAAAGAAACTGATGTTCCATGATAGGTGGAAGCACATTGGGATCAAGTATTATTATATCCATGATCAATTCCAGAAGGGAGAAGTAAAAATCTAGTATATCTCCACCGATGAGCAGATAGTGGATATTCTAATGAAGCACTTGTTGAAAGGGAAATTTGTGTACTTTGAAGACAAGTTGGGACTTGTGGAGATTGCTCCCTTGGTTGAGAGGGAGTGTAGATCTGTATCACGCTAGCAAATTTGATATGATTCTTCAACATCATGCTAGTACAAATTATATATGATACAAATGTCTTGAGACACATCATGCTAGTACAACTTAGAGATGATGCATATGCCTGAGTCACATCATGCTAGTACAACTTATATATGATGTAGTAGAATCATGCTAGTACAGCTTAGAGATGATGCATATGACTCACATCATTCCAACACAACTTAGAGATGTTGCATTGACACCATGCTAGTATAGCTTAGAGATGATGCAGAGGCAGTGATCTACATCATGCTAGCACAACTTAGATATGATGCATTCATACCATGCTAGTACGACTTAGAGATGATGTAGATGATACTCCACATAATTCTAGTACAACTTAGATATGATGCATTAGCATCATGCTAGTACAACTTAGAGATGATGCATATGCCTGTGTCGCATTATGCTAGTACAAATTGTATATGATACAGTAGTATCATGCTAGTACAACTTAGATATGATGCAGTAGTATCATGCTAGTACAACTTAGATATGATTCAATAGTATCATGCAAGTACAACTTAGATATGATGCAGTATTATCATGCTAGTACAACTTAGATATGATGTAGATGACTCACATCATGCCTAGATTACTCAGATAGAGTTTGGCTCAGATAGTCATGTGACACTCCATTGAGTACGTGAAAACTATGAGACACATGTGTAGTCATGAAACTATGGAAGAGACTGTGTGTCTCTGGACAGTAGTTGTATGCTACTACGATGGTTGTGTACCACTTGCAGAGACCATGTGTCTCTAGACAGTAGCTGTGTGCTACTACAGTGGTTGTGTACCACTGGAAATGACTGTGTGTCACTGGAAAATATTTGTGTGCTACTAGCAGTGGTTGTTTACCATTGGACAATATTTGTGTATTATTATGGATCAACATAGTCGTGTTCTATTGGATGGAATTGTAGTAGCTATGCGCTACTAGTTGATTTTCATGGAGATTACCAGATCACTTGGAGCAACTGTGTGTTTCTTGATCACAAAGAGTGTGGCAGATACTTCAAGATATCGATGACATGGTAGTAGTTGTGTGCTACTATTTGATTGCAGAGCAGTCAATGGACTACTAGATGAAGACATCATAAAAATATACCTCCCTAGATAAGAGGGAGTGTTGATGTTTGAGGTAGCATCATGAGATATTCTCTCCGGAGGATCCTGTATGGAATAGTAGGAGGGAATGTGGAATTCATCCTGACATGCCTCAGATGGTCAAATGAAGGAACCAAGGCATTGGTTTCAATAGGAAACCTCTATATGTAAAATATGGTTCAAGATGATTTAGCTTGATCAGCTCCAAGGGACTGGCCACCCCTTGTAGGATGAGCTAGCTCAAGTCTTGTGGATACCAACTAAATGATGTGTATAAACACAGGTGAATGGCCCTAGTAAGCATAAGGTGAACCTTCTCCTAGATTGGGCTGTAGACCAATGAAGATATGATACATTTATCATAAGGGTGTACCTGTGATAAATGGGCCTAGACGTAGTCCTTCCTTTATTATGACAAGGGATAATATAGAATCAAAGTGCTCGAATATGCAAACCAAAAGTGAGCATGATCTCAAAGAGAGTCAATTGGATCAGAGGGAGAGATGTAGAGGGAGTTTCCTCTGGGTTCAGGTGGGAGAGAGACATCTCCCAAGACTGACAGACATGTGTCATGAGTTTAGAGTGAAGTTTGTATACTTTAGAGACAAGCTTTGGAATGATGAAGAATGTCTCCCTCGTTGAGAGGGAATGTTGATGTTTGGACAACATCAAGAAGATATTCTCCCATATCATATGGTAGGTTTCTTATGATATTGTAGATGTTATGAATACCTCCATAGTTAAGAGGGAGTGTTGAAATTGTAACTAAGGTCGGTATTCATAATGTGAAAAGTAAAAAGTGAAAAGTAGTTTAGTATAAATATATATAATAAATAAGTAGTTATTTATTATCTAAGGGACACATCCTTTCCTGGATGGTCACCATATGT
Organism: Picea mariana; assembly: GCA_032191745.1. NCBI lineage: Eukaryota > Viridiplantae > Streptophyta > Pinopsida > Pinales > Pinaceae > Picea > Picea mariana. The sequence goes on along the minus strand of JASDQU010588069.1, from coordinate 63,689 downwards.
TCTATATATATGAAACAAATCATCATTGTAATACCATCATTTGAATATACAATATCATCCTATTTAAAAAAATCAACATGATCAACAATTAACTCACTAAGTGTTATTGGATAATATCGGTAAATAAAGACATAAACTGATCTCCCTAGATCCACCTAGATCTAGAACAAAACAAGACAGGACATGGTGCTTTCTCTAATCTCTAATCATTGAACCTATTATCAAAGAAATGATGCATGACATACCTTTGAGTATCACTTCCTTATGTCTTTGTTGTCCCTGCTTCGCTCCGGTGCTCTTGTGGTATTGATCCTGCAATGAAACACAAGCCAACCAAAGTAAAAGAAATAATAGTATATTCAATGAAGACTTATACATGTGATCAAGGAATCATGTAATAAAATGAGAATGATTTTATGGGAAAGAAACATGCCACTGTATTATATTAAGAGAAAGTGGAAGATACAACCAAGCAACCTTGATGTCACTAAGTTCCCTTTTGGTGGCCCTTGATCTTGACACACACTCTTGCTCCAAGCTTGCATGAAGATGATCCACAATAACTTGATAAGTTGAGATGAAGCCTTCAAGCATCTGATGTAGATTACCTCACATAATTCACAGCCTATTCAACCTTAATCATTCCTTACTTACTCTTGCTAATGCTTTTTGCTTACTTAATTCTTAACCTTTTCCATGAGAAATCCATCATTATATAGGAGAAAGAGAGATAGTTAAAGAGATCAAGATGATCCCACCAAATCAGAGAGGCGAGTAGGATCTCAACCACACGGATGCCACCTCATATTCTAGAAGATTCCTTCTAGAAATTTCGTGAACTTCTTCCTTTTTCTCAGTTTTAGAACGCTGCCACACCCTGTCTATATAGCAGCATGCGGAAAACTCACTGTCTAGGTTTAGAGCATCCTGTGGAAATCAGGCATATCCGCACTGTATAATACTACTAGCCTGCGACGTCCTTCTAAAAACAAGCCTTGTAGAGAAGGAAACTAGTTACTTTTCTCATGGGAAAGATCCTTTTGAGAGGCTGAATACATGCTTGTAGACACATCACCAGAGTGACCAAAATAATGTGTAATAGAATGCCCGCCAAAGTATGAGGTTGGAATTTGTGACAACTGAAATACCTTGTAGAACATGTGTGTGTGTGTGTGTGTCAGAAACAAGAAGCGCACCAATCGAGAACCTGCAAACAACCAAGCAACTGTGCAATATTATACCATTTATGAGGTAGGCATTCCCATGCTCATACTACAAATGATTTAAACCATAAATGTCAGTCATGGCCACCAATCATACATTGTGGATCCATGTCATCAAGATTCTACGTAGCCACTAGGAATACACTATGGATCTATGCTCTAGAAAACACAAGTTTGGACATAGCCACGAGATATACAAAGTGGATCCATGTGTCAATACAAATCATAAATATTCCATCGCAACCTAGACCAAAATGATGAGATCCACGGTCTTCAATCCCTTCATCTGTAAGTATGAATCTAGCCATGTGATTACAGGTGTTGAAGTCGAACATGGTAGAAACTACTTAATTACCAGTCATTGATGAAAATCGTTAACAAGTGCAAGGGAAACCACCATTGATGTCAATGACTCCCAAGGTACCTCAATACAATCCATCGAATGCGAATAAATGAGATGAAGTCAAAGATTCGATAGAATCTCTCAATCAGAGGTCAATGATGTGAACCCACTGTCGAAAGCGGAGAAACCTACCATTGAGGCATGCAGGTTCTAAGGTACTAATTGATTTCTAAGTCTTATTCTTGGATAATGAGTTGAATTCGACAAGAAAAGACTTGTCACAGGAGGGCCTTGATGTATCCCACATCAATGACACGAAAAAAGTAACAGATTTAAGGTAGATCAAAGTGTGAAGATGATTTGAAACTGACACATGGAAGGCCAACATGGTAAGAATTGATAACTACAGATGACCGAATCAATAGAAGGCTTGTGCAAGGTTGGACTTCTCTTGAACATATGAATGACACGATAATGGTCTTGGCAGCATTGACTCAAAGATGACCCAAGATATGAACTTGTAGAAGGTCAGACGAGAGACAAATGGATTTCCCAACCCAGTTTCAATGATGAAGGGGGTGTCATGTTCAAGAGTGACTATTATTGCCACTAACACAAATACTGAGACACATTTCTTTCTCAAATTCCCCCCCACCATTTCTGGTGAGTACCTCTTTATTTTTATGCAAGCTTGAGGAGGATAACATATGCTTGTTGATGTAAGCTCATCCTTTAGATGATTCCCTTAGAATATGTTTAACGAACCCTAAGAAGGAGTGGTTCTGTCCCATATGGGTCTTTCAATGTTTGTTTAACAAGTCCAAAGATAGAAAACTCGGGGTTTTTCATGTTTAGAGAGTCTGAAAAACACTTAAAGAGGACTCTCTTAGTTCCTTTTTCGTAAATTAGTTTAATGAGACCAAAAAAGTGATAAACTATAGCCCATCAAATGTTTTCTTCAAATACTTTTACAAGCGTGAAAAGAACAAGGTCGCTTGACAATCTTTTCGTTTTTATGGAGCGTGAAAAGAGCTTAAAGGATACTCCATGACCTTCATTTTTTTCGTGTTACCATGATGAGTACGAAAAGATGAAAAAAATATACTCGGTTGTGTTCTCATCAATTTTTGAGCACGAGAACGAACAAAGACTAGGCTCGAGGTTTTTCTGAAAAACCTTAAAAATTACTTGTACCTGTGACAAACAGAAAAACAAATCAAGAAAAATATCTGTATTTCATTGTTCAGGATCCTAGCTCTTCCATTTGCGAGAAAACAAAACACTCATGAGACCATTAGACCTTTAGGTTTTGGAAAAAATGCATAAAATAATATGAAGTATTAATAGAAAAAGTAAAAAATGAACTAAATATAGGTAAAATCTATTTTTGACTATTTCATTTTCATTTTGCCCAAAACTTGCCTAGAAACCCTATTTTTACCTCTAACTTTGGCTGTCGATTGCAGGAGGTACGGGCGACCATTCAAAAAACAACTTCCATCAAAACGGTAATCTCCTTGTCCTCTTGTTTTTCAATGGATTAAATTTCATTTTTATTGGTGTATAATTGATTTTTGAGTTGAATTTTAGGTCGGTAGGTGCACACAGGGGCCGCCGCAGGTGACCTATATCAGGACCTGCGGAAACCCCGCACTGTGTGTAATACTCCACCTGCGGCGACCGGAAATCAAAATTTCTTCACATGCGTTTAGCCAATAAAAAATTTCCATGCAGGTTTTTGATCATCAAAATGTTGGAGTGGAAGGAGAGGGAACACAAAGATGATGATTTCATTGCCTTGAATGACCAGGGTACCATAAATTCCCTCCGACAGTGTGGGTTACTGAAGTTCTTTAAAATCCAGGGCATGAGGGCCCAACTAAGGTTACTGGAGTACCTAGTCCACATGTGGGATGTGGACCAACAGTTGTTTCATGTGGGTGCCCACACACTGTCCTTAGATATTGAGGATATCTATTTCTTGACGGGGTTATCTCGCCATGGATCTCATGTGACTTTGATAGGAGGAAAAGGTGGTGGTCTCCCAATGAGTGAGTATCTCCGTCGATACTGTGATCCTAAGGCAGAGAGATGCAAGGGAAAATTTGCCATCAGGGATGTCTGAGATTTACCCCTCCGGACTATTATTTTTACCATTGCACGTATGGCGGGGAGTGAATATCCTCACATGGCCCTCCAAAGATAATTTCAATATGTAGTGGAGTGCATGGAGCCTCGGGTTTTTAATTGGAGCGACAGAGTTCTTCGTAGCATGAAGACACAACTGACAAAATGCAAGAAAGGGGACTTAAAACAATTTAGATACAGGTCTATATTAGTGTCTTTCTTCCTAGAGAGGGTCCCCCATTTACGTTTATAGGTAGAGTGGGGTATACTGGCTCCATGAGACCCAAGGATGAAGAGGTGGTGCGACCTCATGGCCCGGAATGTGGCCGGCTCCATCGTGAAGTATAATGATGTATTTTTTGACTGGTGGAGGCCTCAACTTCTGATGGTAGACAATTATGCATATGTCGGGTTGGATTTCAGAGGTGACCCCAACTTGGTTATACCTAAGGAATTTCAGTGGCGAGACCTAGGTAAGAAATACATTTTGATTTTATGATGTTTTTGTGAATTTTGAAATATAAAATGTTTTTTATGCTTTCAATCCAATGACTAATCAATTTTTTTTGACAATGCAAATGTAGGGCCACACTGGCCTCCAGGTACATCCCCTATTTAGATACAAGGGGAAGCAACCATGGTAGCAAGATGGGAAACTAGTGATTATGAGGCAGTCGAGCAGAACCTGGAGGAATTGACAACAGATATCCCGAACATCTCCATCAATGAGATTCTGAGACGTTATTGGTGCCATACTGTGGACATATCTAGTTCACTTATTCGACTAATTCGTAGGGTAGCATGGGGAGTAGTGTGCTACCGTAAGCAACATCCTTGATGATATTTTGTATATGAAGCCAAGTGCTTCTCATTTTGATATTTTTGGTCTTCGGACGAAAACACCTTTTTGTAAAACACTTTTATCGTTATATATATACATCAGGATTTTATCGGCTTACTTGTTTTAATGTGAATTGTGGTTGGATTTACATGTGTATCAAATGTCTGTCTAACACATAATTAGCTAATGCATCTGTTAATGTATTTAGACATCCAAGAATATGCTGATATTCAATGTAATCGAAGTACTATTCCAAGAGGTGAATTTGTAGATATACCCGTAACAAAGTAGGACTTCGGATAACATAGACATTAATTAACTGTAGTATATGAATCAAGCCATACAACAAGGTGAATGATTCCAAGTGAAATAACATCGGTCAACAATTCAATGAATGCACTATATTCCGCGATATTGTTAGTTGCACGACCGAGGCAGAAACCGTGTAGACTGATTAACTCGTTTGTAGGTGCATAGATTGCCCAAGAAGTGGATGCTAAGTTATGATTACTACGAATAATGCCATGAGTGAAGCCAATGTAGGGTAGTGAAGGCACTGACATCTAGAAACCAAGCACAATGCAAGGTAAGCAGCTGGGGGTCGAAACCAAAGAATGAAAAAGCACACAAAAGTAACACACAATACTATGATACAATAAAAATAAAAGCACTCATGCAAAGATGGCCTAAGCATATTACTTCTTTAAGTAAAGCCCATTCATAAGATCGCTCAAAGGAATTCCATCAAAATCCACTAACTCATAAGCTTCCTTCTCCAGCACTCGTTTGACATTATAAGGACCTCGTCACATAGCCTCGAATTTTTCGTCCCCTAGTAAATCACAATCTTGTTCATAGAGGAGAACTAGATCACCTTTAGAGAAAACACATGGCTTGACATGCTTGTCATATTGGGATTTGACATGCTTTTTCCGAGCTTCAATAACCAGGGTGGCATCATGATGGGTTTCATCTAATTGCATCAAGTACAATAGACGTTCCTCTTCAATAGAAGTGTTGGGGAGAATTTCAACGGATAGCTTCAAAGATGGTATCTCACATTCAATTGGCACAGGAAAACTTCGATACCATACACTAATTGGAAAGGTGTAAACTCCGTGGTAGACTTTACGAATGTCTGATAGGCCCATAATGCCGAAAACAACATCGTGTGCCAACTTGTCTTGTGAATTCCTATTATTTGTCGAAGCGTAGTGATAAAAAATTTGTTTATCAATTCAACCTGGCCGTTGGCCTGTGGGTAATAGGGGGTTGAGTTTTCATGTCAAATACCCAACTTTTTAGTAAGCTCGGACATCATGAAATTTTGAAAATGGCTACTATGATCAGTAACGATAGCTTGCGGGATTCCAAATCGAGTGATGATATGATTGAATATGAAAAGTGCTGCAGCTTTTCCAGTGTTATCAAATGTAGGCATCGCCTCGGCCCATTTAGTGAAATAATCCACGGGTACGATGATGTATCCATGCCCCCCGACCGAGTGAGGGTTACATGTCATGAAGTCAATGCCCCATTTTGTGAAAGGACCAACGAAAACTACAAGGTGTAAATGAGCGGGATGAGATCGTATCTTGTTATTATACGTTTGAAAAGCATGACACTTGTTGGCACAGGGGAAGACCCAGGGTTCAACGCTTCAACAATGCACCAACAAAACCCTAACTACCGACCCTTTTGAAAACACCTACGAAGTATATGAAGTCTCACCCGAGGTAGAGGCACAGGTGGTTGCAGGAATCCAGTGTCTGCAACCTTAGCTGGGACATAGATCTATGATTGTAACACCTTAAAAGAGAACTTATCAGTTATATATCGTTAGTATTCATCCTTAACTTACAGTGCAGGTAAACCCTAATAACAGGTCAGCGTAGTATTCACCTAGATCTAGTACATTCAAGCACTAAGCACATTCACATAGGTTAGATTTAGAATTCATCCATATTATTAAGCACAAAGCATCAACATATCCATCTATCATTCATCTATGCTAAATAACTAAGCAAGTAAACACATAAACACATCAATACATTGCACAAAGCATAGCAACACAGGATATATGTGGTTCACCCCCAGCCTAGGGCTACGCCCACCAACTCTTCTTCTCTTTTAATATCTTATGTCAATCTTTTACATGCACAGAGCCACAAGATCCTACTCTGTATAGGACAAGAGATCTGCGTGAACTTCTCTAGATCCTCCTTCCCCGAGCTAGATTACAACACAAATCCTTTACACAGTCTCTTACAGTCACTTGCACTTAGCCTTGCAAGTCTCACACAGTATGCACAAAGCATGTACAACTATCACTTGCACTTAGCACTTAGTATCACACACTTGCAACCTTCTTACTTACGTCACCTAACTTTCTATTTATACATTACAAAATGGGCCTAAACATGGGTAAACCCATGGGACGATATCCCCATACCCGTTACATAAGCCCAAAACCCAAAAATTCCTAAAAAAGGGGCTGAGATCCTGCGATCTCCGCTTCGACTTGCGCTTTGCCTTTGACAGCCTGTCAAAGTCCCAAAATAGTTCAAACATGACCAAGGATCCTCAAAACTTGGTCAAGGGCCAACAGGCCCCCAACACTCAACTGTGACTTGTCCCAAGTCACTCTGGTCTAGGTAGCTCAGATTCAAAAGCCTCGAGCTTGGCTCGAGATGCTTCAACCTGTTGCTACACCAAGGCCTCCTTCTCGGTGAACTCTTGGATAACTGCTTCGTTGACAAGTCCCTCTAAGCACTATTCGAATGTAGTGACGACTTGTTCCAACTCTTCTCCTTGGCCTTCAATCTCCTTAAACAGTTGGAACGCTTCATCCTGGACTGGTTGGAGCCTCTAAGTCACTTCCATGACTTTGCTCTGTATGGTGTGGACCTGCTATTGAGCAGTGCGTTGTTCCTGGGATTGATTCATCCTTTCAACTGCTGATAGAAGCTTCAAATGCACCTATACCATTGCTGCTTGCTTCTTTTCCTCCTGGAGTTGTAACTTCAGTGCCTTTAGTTTAGGGTATTTAGTAAGTCCCTTGTAGGTTTGTGCACTTCTGCTGCTAAGCTGTTTACATTCTAGAATGAATGCTCTGATCCTCTCAATTGCACTCCGGGCAGTGGCTTCTCTTTGATCTTGCACGTCTTGCGGGGTACTTGGCACTATTCGTAGCTCTAGGTCTGCGATTCTCTGTTGAAGCTGTTGATATCTTTCGCAAGCTATGCTACTTGATGCTCCAATGGTTCTTTTGCCTTTTTCTCTAAGCTTTTCATAGAGCGAAGTTCTTTGCTAACTGCTTCTTTGAAGTTGAGCTGCTTTGCGAGAAAATTCTCTTTCTCTTGCTGGATCTGTGCTCTCTCCTCCTTGAACTTGGTGTGGAGGTCATCCTTCTCCTGCTGCACAACTCGGTGTTGCTCTACCATTTCTGTTGTGCTTGCTTCAGGGCCACCATGGCCTGTTCTTTCTCTTTTTTTGCTCGATGAAGGTGAGCTTCGGTCACATCATCCATTCTACAGAGTTTGGCAGGTTCATCCCACAACTTTGGTTCTTTTGATGGTGGGGGCGCAGTGAATACTACACAGCTGGAGTGAAGGGCCTACTGTACCCCTCTTAGTTCTGTCTTAATTTTTTCATACATGGCTTCTTGCTTGGCTTTTGTGTTCTACATAATATCCTGTGAAGCGTTTGATACGGTTGAGATGATGAAGTCGAATTCATCGAGCATGAGCACGATCTGCAACTTGGTCTTACTAGCTATGGATTTCTTCCTCGAGGTAGGTTTTGTGGGGGAAACCTTTATTCTCTTAGAGGAATCAGCCTCATCCACAGGATCCCTAGGTGGTGTTATTTTGCCTGGCTTCTGCTGATCTTCTTTTCCATTGGTCTCTTCTTTATCTACTTCATCATCACCTCCTCATCCCGGTGATTCTGAAGTGGTTTCTTCTGATGCGCTGCTCAGGTTTTGTACCTCTTCGGTCTTCTTCCTTCTGCTGGTTCCAGGTGTGTTGTGTTCTTCGTGAGTGGCCTCCGAGCTGCCAATTAATTTGGGATCAAACATTTCTACGGGGTCAGTAGGGATAAGGAGCTTTGCAGACCAGTCCTTAGTTATCTCTTCGAGGTCCTCCTCTGTGAGATTATAGTATGACTGAAGCTCTTCTTTATGCTCGTCTGCACGTGCAGTCATATAAATAAAGTATTGATCTGCATGAAGCTTCATGAGATAGTATGTGTGAAATACTACGTTCGACTACCACTATTTTCCCATATTGCTCGAGTACCAGAGCGTGGTGAACTTCGCAGCTAGTGGCTCGAATAGATCAATGTCCAGGAAGGTCACACCTTCCAGCATCTTCCAGGCAGTAAATGCTATGAGGATCAACAACCAACTGAAATGGAACTCATAGCCCTGATCCCGAGCTTCGCGACAATCCAATTCAAGTTGGTTGAATAAGTACTTCGCCCAGTTCATATGGAGTCCTTCTACACATTTTTTGGTGAGGTCAACAACGAACCTCGTGACCTGCGTAGGTCTGTTCCTTCTCACCAGCTTTCCCATGATCAACTGGATGGCCAGGTGCACTATGCCATTATGGATGGAAGCCACCTTGTAGCCTCACGTCCCCTTTTCTATATCGCCATAGGTATCCTTAGTCCTCTGTGCCAAGGCATGATCTGTAGCCTTCCATGGGTAGAAGTCTTGTGGGTTTTGTCCCTGTATGCTCAATCCGATGATCCTATGGATCAGTGTCGGATCGACTATGATGTGTCTGTCTAGCTATATATAGCCGCCATGGTAGCACGATAGCAGGAGCTTAACACACGCGTTAACCTCCAGGTGCCTTCCAAAATGTGGGATCTTCATCACATTCAAGATGGTAGATTGCGTGAAGTTCATAGTCCATGGTTGGGGGATTATCCTGGAGTTCTTCCCCTTTGTTCTAGTCAAGTACCTATGAGGGGAGAGCATACTATGGTTCTTGCGGTCTCTTAGGTTGAAGTCACTAAATTTTAATGTCACGATATTATCCTATTGCATTCTAACTGCATGTATCCCCTTCGGAAGGTATGCAGTAACTAGGGTGTAATCAAAGTCTCTCGGGACACTGTCATCACTCACCATGGCAGCCAAAGGCGAGATATAGTCAGGTAAGATAGTCGGGATTAAATTCGCGTTCGCCAAGACATCTCGATGCTTGGTTCTTTTCTCGGCTACAACTTGGGATGGTCCGGATCCGTGAGTAGTCGACAGGGGGGCTTGCACTCCTCGCGTTGATGAGGCCTGAATCCATGTGGACATTACTTTCTCGGCCATTAGATCGATTAGAACTTCTTCTACACACTTTTCAGTTGCATTGAGTTTGTCCAACATACACGCTCAAGATCAGATAACTATGATTGATGAATGGGTTCTGAAAGCAATAGAATAGGTGTCGATCTCAATAAACACAACGCAGTAGAAATGAGTTGGCTTGGATACAATTCACAAAAGTGTTCTCGGTGCAACAGTCGACGGAATAAGTAGACAACGATGTAATGGGTCTTCTCCAACGGACAAGAGGCCTTCATCAATGCGGTTCTGTATGTTGCGGCATCGTCCCAATGGTCTGAAGATGAGCTTTCCGGTCATAACTGTTGTTCTAACCGTTTGGGGGCGTTGGTCTAACGATCATAATGCCTCCAATGGTTATATTTCTTCGCCATGGCGAAGTGCCATGTTGCACTGTTATGATATACCGACGAAGTTCCAGTTTTTCAAATCTTCCTTCTGCGAATTCCCCTCTGGAACACTCTGCAACTTTTCTCTCTTCTTACTGAGCTTTCTAGCCTTCTTCCCTGTTATCTTTGTCTCGATATTCCTCTTTCCATTCTGATTCTTATCTCCTTTTGGCATAGTAACTTCACATTGTTGAGATTCTTTCGTAGGGTTCAAGGGCAATACTTCTTCTCTGTCTGGGGTAGGTGCTCCACTCTTCTGCGAGTCTTCTTGTGTTATTTCAACTTCGACATCCAAGTTTCTGGTTCTATATCTGTTCTCCCGTTCTTCAATCAAGTGCGTTATCCTCCTAGTCATGAAATCTTTTAATTCTTGCTTCTTTTGTTCTAGGGCTTCCTCTTCTTTTCTTCTGGTTTGATCCTTCTCAATCCAGGTTTTTCCTAGTAACATAGCAAATGGGGTGTCATTCTCAATAAATTTAACAACCTCAAAATCTTCCTTTGTCAAAGTTCCATGAGCACTCATAGATATTTGGGTGAGTCTTCCACATAGGGTTATCAAATTTCCTCTAAATAATCCTATTCCTCCTAATGAAGGAATCATAGTAGGCTTTCCTAAAATTTCCCAAGTTCTTTTTGTCATGATATTCACTTGTGTTTCTTCATCCAGAACACAGTCAATGTTGAAGTCTCCTATTCTTTTTTCTATGCACTCTTTTTCTTTGAAGATCTCTGATAAGTTGATATTTTTGTGACCATTCAGGGTTTTTTTCATTTGTAGCAATACATTCTTTGATTCTTTCTAGGTTCTGCCATGATCTTAGTTTCTTGATCTTCCTCAGGGTTTTCTTGTCTCATATTCATTCTTTCAACCTTAGCAATAATTCTAGGGAAATCTAAAACTTCATGGTCCACAGCTTTACAACAAAGACAACTAGGTCTTCTACCAGGGCATTCCTTAGCAAGATGTTCTGGTCTTCTGCAATTATAACAAAGGGTTAATCATCTTTTTCTTTTAAATGATCCCCAACTTTTCCTATATTGCGCACTAGGGTCATAGTAGCCAACCTGCAAAAAATTCTTTCTAGGATCCTGCATCCATTTGTTAGTCCAAACATTCTTTCTATGCATAGGAATAACATATCTTTCATAATTTCTACCAAATCTACTCATATAAATATTCTTTCTTCTAGATGTGCCCTAGTTTTTAAGCTAGGACAAAATTTATCAAACATACCTAGGTCCATACTTTTGAAACAAAAATTTACACTTATCTTACCTTTTCAATCAAACTTTTCATCGTTCTTACCTTTATCATAGCACAAAGCTTCAAGATATTACCTCTTTTCTTCATATCTGACTTCTCCTTTTTAGCATATACCTTTACAGGTCAAGTAGAATACTGCGCACTAGAGAAATAGATCTACGCACAGAGCTTTCTCTTTTCTTCAATTCCCAACAATCACAGTTTCAGGTCTCGACAACGGAACCATTTGTTAGCATAGGGGCAGACCCAGGGTTCAACGCTTCAACAACGCACCAACAAAACCCTAACTACCGGACCTTTCAGCAACACCTGCAAAGCAGATGCAATCTCACCCGAGGTAGAGGTAGGGGTGGTTGCAGGACTCCAGTGTCTGCAACTTTAGCTAGGACATAGATTTGTGATTGTAACACCTTAATAGAACACTTAGTAGTTATATATCGTTAGTATTCAGCCTTAACTTACAACGCAGGTAAACCCTAACAACATGTCAGTGCAATATTCATCCAGATCTAGTACATTCAAGCACTAAGCACATTCACATAGGTTAGATCTAACATTCATCCATATTACTAAGCACAAAGAATCAATAGATCAATCTATCATTCATCTATGCCAAAGCACTAAGAAAGTAAACACATCAATACATCGCACAAAGCATAGCAACATAGGATATACGTGGTTCACCCTCGGCCTGGGGCTACATCCACCAACTCTTCTTCTCTTTTATTATCTTCTATCAATCTTTTACATGCACAAAGCCACAATATCCTACTCTGCATAGGACAGGAGATCTGTGCGCACTTCGCTAGATCCTCCTTCCCTGAGCTAGATTATAGCACAAAGCCTTTACAAAGTCTCTTACAATCACTTGCACTTAGCCTTGCAAGTCTCGCACAACATGCACAAAGCATGTACAACTGTCACTTACACTTAGCACTTAGTATCACAAACTTGCGCCCTTTTTACTTACATCGCCTAGCTTTCTATTTATACATTACAAAATGGGCCTAAACATGGGTAAACCCATGGACTGATATGCCCATACCCGTTACATAATCCCAAAACCCAAAAATCCCTAAACAAAGGGCCGAGATCCCGCGATCTCTGCTTCAACTTGAGCTCCACCTTTGAAAACCTATCGAAGTCCCAAAATAGGTCAAACATGACCAAGGATCCTCAAAACTTGGTTAAGGGCCAACAACACTTCTGGACAAGGGTAATACAGTCTGTAAACAAAGAAGGCCAGAAGTACTTGGCTCATAGGATTTTGGGCAGTGGCATACCCAAACATATGACCACCACATGCTCCAGAGTGGAAGTCATTCAAAGATTTCTCAGCCTCATCATAGGTGAGACAACATCGGAAAATAAAGTCAACACCACGGTGATAAAGAGTGTCACCGAGAATTATGTATTGATGAGCTTGATAGCGTATACGACGACGGTCTGTGCTAGAAAGGTCGGGCCAGAAAATTTGAGTCTGGAGATAGATGATAATATCTCTATACCAAGCGTCATTAGAGCTGATCAGAAAAAGGGATTCATCAGGCAAGGAGTCCTCTGCCACATTTTCTATCTCAGTGGAGGGAAGGTCACATATCAGTTCGGCGAAAACCAATGATTTCTTAGACTTAGCACGTTCAAACTCTAAGTCAAACTTCTAGAGAATCACAATCCATTTGGAGTACTTCCCCCCTAGAAATTGATGTGGAAGGATATGCTGCATAGGGTTGCAATCGAAAATGACAGTGGTCCTACGTAATAGGATATAGTGACGGAAATGTTGGATAGCTTGAACAACTTCCAAGGCCAATTTTTTCACATGTAGGTATTTGTCTTTGGTAGTCGTGAGACTCCGACTCAAATAATAAATTACATGTTCGTCGTGTGAATCATCTTCTTGAACTAAAACCATGGCAATGGTAGAGTCCGCAGCGACGACGTAGAGGAAATAACATCGACTATAATCAGGTGGGAAAAGTAGTGGTGTACGGGTTAGGGAAAGTTTCAAATCTTTGAAGGATTTTTTGGTAGTTTCGTCCCATACAAACTCATAACCCTTATTCAATAGTCGAGTAAATCCTAACGTTAACTCAACGTAATTCGGGATGAATCAACGCCAAAAGTTTGCCTTCCCTTGCAAAATTTGGAGCTGACGAAGTGTAGAAGGAGGAGGTAGATTAAGGATAGCCTCAACCTTCAAAGGGTCCACCCTAATTCCGTGAAGTGACACAATAAAACCCAGAAGTTGGCTAGAATCCACACAAAAACCAAATTTGTGTGGGTTTAAACGAATACAATAGTAACGACAGCGAATGAAAATGGCTCAGAGATGGGATGGGTGATCTTGGCGACGCATGGAATGGGATAGTATATCATCGAGATACGGTTGTACGATGTGCTTGATATCGTGAAAAGAATAAGACATAGCGCATTGAAAATTCACTCCAGCATTCTTTAAACTGAAAGACAGTTTCCGATAGGCAAAGGTACCCCAAGGACAAATGAAAGCAGTCTTGTGTTGATTTGCGGGAAAAATATGAATCTGATTATAGCCAGAGAAACCGTCCATTAAAGAGAATATTTCACTCCTGGTGAAATTGTCGACGATCTGGTCAACAAAGGGGTTGGATAATTGTCCTTAGGAAAAGCTTTATTAATATCCCTATAATTGACACATACATGGATCGTGCCTTGTTTTTTATTGACTAGAATTAGATTGGATACCCAATTGGTTAAAGCCATAGGATAGATAAAGTTGACTTTAAGAATTTTTTCAAATTCGAGCTTGATAGGGGCGACTTTACGAGGGTGGACCGAGCGAAGTCTTTGTCGAACGATTTTAGCATCTAGGTAGGTCTTAATTTCATGCACAACAATATCGGGGTCAATACCCGACATTTGTTCATATCTCCAAGTGAAAATGTCACATAATTCTTGAAAAATAGCTTTATAAGTGACGACTTCATCATCAAAACATGTGGCTCCAATATGAACATGGATATGTCAAGAGGAACAATGGGTGAAATTGTTACAGGAAAATCCCCCTGCGGACAGGTGAATCCCCTCTTGGACTCTAGACTCCTAAGACCAAGACAAAAAGGTGCTAACATTGATCACTGACATCCCTTTAAACCTAGATAAGCTAATCTATAGAGAAGAGGAAGAAGATGTACCTTTTTACGATGTTTGTCCTCGCCCAGTCCAAGTTGAGCTCTGATCCCCAAGCTCTTCAACAAGTCCTGCAATCCAATCAAAGACAAAACATGCTTCCTATTCTATTGTGATTAGTTTGAAACTATATCTATCCAAAAGGAACAAGTCCATGAGAAATACACATAAAATTGAAGGAAACAAGCCAAGCACATATATATTAATGAGAACAAATCAAAGTACTTACAAATGTAGATGCAGATGTAGCAGCCTCACCAAGCTCTCCTTGTCCAACCCCTTGCTCGAATGATCCAAAATCAAAATAACAATACTTTTCACGGATTATTCTCCCTCACTTCTCATGAGATCATAAGTTTGGTACCTCGAAACTCCTCTATCCCCCCTCCTCCATGGAAAGCCCTCATTATATAGGATTTGGAGGCTTAACCACCATGGGCAGGATCTCTCATCAGATCCATTAAGAAAGGGATCTATAAGATATTTAGGGAGAAAATATCTCTTAAGGATTTTGGGGAGGAAATGTCTCTCAAGTATTTTAAGGAGGAAATATTTCAACCATCCATGAGATCCTCCACCTTCCCTAAAAATAGGAAACCAAATGTGAGGTGGTATTGATATTCATGAAAAAGAAAGTAATTAAGTGTGAGAATCATCCGATCAAAGGTCAATGATGTAAACCCACTGTCAGAAGCGAGGAGGCCTGCCATTGAGGCATGCAGGTCCCATGGTACTAACTAATTTCTAAGTCTAATTCTCGGATGATGTGTTGAAGTTGACTGGAAAAGACTCGTCGAAGGAGGGCCTTGATGTATCCACCATCAATGACACGAAACTGACATAGATATGTAAGATGGTGAATCAAATGAGTATGGGCTGACACAATTAATGAAACTAGAAATTTGTGATGGTTGACCCTCGAAGTGGATACTTCCCTTGAACACTAGGGCACAAACGACAGAAACACGATAAGGACCAAAAAATGATGCAATGGATACTGTGACTTTCGTCGAGTGACCCAAAGGATTAAAGAAACTCAGAGGATTGGTTCAGTACAGAGGTTCAATGGATGAAAATAAAATGTGTCATGTTCAAGGGTGACTGTAAGAGTGACCTGTGGTGTTTCCAAAAACTGTTTGGCTTGCTTCCTTCAATTTTCCCCCATCCAGATAGACGAGTACCCCTTTTTTATTTTTATGAGATCGAGGAGGATAAAACATGCTTGATATAACTCACCTTCGGTAAGTCCCTCTTCCTTTGTTTAATGAACCAAAAGAAGTAAGGGTTCAGTCCCATATGGGCCCTTCAATGTGTAATTTTTTTAACGAGTCTAGAGAAGGTAAAATTAATGATTTTTCATGTTTAGAGAGTCTGAAAAGAACTTAAAGATGACTCTAGCATTGTCATTTTTTGTAATGTTAGTCTCGCGAGGCCAAAAAGAGATAAATTATCACTCGAAAGACACCCTTTAAAACCTTTTAACGAGTGGGAAAGGAAGCAAGATCACTCGGCAATATTTTCATGTTTAGAGAGTCTGAAAAGAGCTTAAAGAAGACTCCAGGTGGTTCCTTTTTCGTATAACCTTTACGAGTCCAAAAAAAGTGATAAAATTCTAGTTGGTTACATTCTCATGTATTTTCAAGCATGAGAAAGAATGAAGAATAAGCTCAGTATTGGTTTCATTTTTACACAAGATTGAAACAAAATTAAACGTATGCTTGTAAATTCCCAACGTAAATTACAAAGGTTGGGATACCCATGGATGGTTGGTACTCTTTCCCCAGCTTGAAAAACTAGTGGATTAACTCCAGAATGATAATCAAAGGTTGGAGACATGCACCCCCAAGCTTCAATTCATTCATCGACTT
>JASDQU010588069.1:28432-41739 GCA_032191745.1 Picea mariana | reverse complement strand
TCTATGGTGTGTTTCTCTAGGAAGAGGATGGAATGATGATGTCTATTGTCCCATGGGGTGTCTTCCATAGACATAACCGACATGATCATCTCATCTGTAGGAACGATGACATGAAACAGATTGGGAGATGAATCACCAAGAGAGGGAGTAGAAGGGGTTGTCGATTGAATGGCTTGATAAGCAGATTCAACCGGACTTAAAGAAATTTGTTTGCCATATCAAAAATAATCACCAGGATTGGGTACTATCCACAGGTCATAAGACGCAGGGGTTTCGCGGACGGAGGTGGAAAACATGTTGATCGAGGCGACAAAAGGAAGTGGAACATCAAGTGGTGGTATTGGGAAGGTACTCATTAAAGTGGAATCTTTCAGGAGATCCACACCGACATTCTCGTACCCAGGAGGTGTCTTTGAGATAAATGGAACGTTGCTAGTATGAGAATCAGAGTTGAAAAAGGCCAGTTGGTGAACCGTAACGACTTTTCCTTGATGTGGGAAACGTAATACATGGAAAAGGGTTGACACGATGACACACATGGAATCAATCCAACTACAGCTAAGTAAGAGGTTATATTCAAGAGGTGCATCAAATATCTCGACCTCTACGTTGACCGATTTGCCTTCCAACGTAATAGACAACGAGGGAAGAACACCACAGGGTTTAAAACCAGAACCATTGAAAGCCTTAAGTGTATTGTGTGATTTAGTGAGGGGGGGAGAGCCAATGGATTACCAAAAAGAAACAGACATGATGCATGTCGAGGCGCCCTCATCAATAATGGTTCTACAGATGTTCTTATTCTCGACAACAACTTGAATCTGAAACACTAATTGAGGAGGTAGCCTTGGAATGTGATATTCCAAGTCAAAGATTATCAAATTCGTATCTGTGGGGTCAATTCCACCGATGGAATTTAACAGTGCCCTTCGTTGAGCAAGATAACTTTGAAGGACTTCAAGAGATGACATCGCAGAAGGTGCTTGCGCAAGATCTTATACAATACTGTAGTTTTGAGCAGCACGCTCATGAGGATTGAAGGCAGACTTTCGAACAACACCCTTTGGAGGAGGGCGGGGAACTGTATTGGGACCCATTCATTCGATATGAAGAGGACCCTTGGAAGGTGAAGTTGAAGGAGACGTTTGAACCAACGAAGGTGGCAAATCGTCAACTTTCTCCTTTGAAGGAGAATAATCTTTGGCTCGAGTGGTGATGGAAACATCATTCTTGGTAGAATTACCAGTACACATAAGTACATATGAAGTGGTGGAAGGAGACGGTTGGTCATGGATGACCAATTGAGCCTGCTATTGAAAAGGGAAAGTTTGTGACAAAACGATAGGTGTGGGAGGTTTTTCGATCCCTTGAAGGAACTTAGTGACCTCGGCACGTCTTTGACAATTTTTTGTGTAGTGATCATCACAATAGGTAAGGAAAGGATATAGAGGTTTACGCTTATTCTTATCATCAACAGACTGGGTCTTGGGTTTATCGGATTGTGGATTATTATTTCTATCCTCATTCTTACCCTTTCCTTTTTTATACTTATTTTTTCCGGCAGGGGTGGATTGAACAGAGTTAACCTCAGAATTTTTTTCCGGTGGAAGGAGTAGGAGTCAAAGCACTTTGAAGATTAGAAGTAGGAGATTTTGGATTGGTGTAATTGGCCGACGTGGATTTAGCGTCAACATGGAAGGTGACAATCACACCATCAAAAACATGAGAAGCTGCTGGGGTTGTTGAGGTAGCGGTGGTAGAAGGGCGAGGAGCATCAGGGAGCAAGTCGTAGAGGGTGCCCATTTGCTAATAAACGAGATCTAGGTACTGAGCGCGACTAATCGCCTGCTCTTCAGTGACAACGCCACCCATGGAAATATCATGGGAGATTTCATTGACGAATGATTTGGTGAACCATTCAACCAATAACTGACTAGGAAGGTCGAGTTTGATCAAACATTGTCTTCATCTCCACTCATGGATGTGATAAAAAATATGAGTGGTCGAAGATTTCTTAAAGGAACTCAAAATCTTGGTTCCTGTCTCGTAGTGGATGGGAAATTGGTAATGTGTGAGAAAATACATGGAAAGGGTGTTGAATTCATTAAAGAAACCTCACAGTAATTCTATATACCACTTTGCAGCTGAACCCATGAGAGTTCGCTGAAAGAGACATAACCAAATGAAGTCATCCATCAAAGAGTTGGACGAGCACCAAAGGTGAAAAATCATGACATGGTTGTTTGGGTATTCTCCCGGTTTACCATAAAATTTGGGAATGTCGGACGGTAGCTTGGCTGGTATGACAGGCCAATGGGGAAAATGTAATATAGGATCATTCAAGATTCTAGACAAGTTGGGTAGATCCAAAGTGGCTAGAAAAGGAAGCTGTCTATTCACTTTAGGGTACTGGTGACTTTGGGGAGGAAGTCTCATCGGTATACCAGTAGGACCGTAAGCAATATACATGTGCGTGGAGCGTCTTAACAGATTCAGTCGAGGATGTGGAGGCATGCAACCCATAGGTTTGGGTTGGTTGGGAATGATCCCTTGAAAAGGGACAAAATACTGAACGTGTGGACCCCAAGTGGAACCCAAAGAACCCGGATATGGATGGCCCGAGTGAGGGGGCATAAAAGGGTTTCTTTGAAGCTATTGCCCCCCGGATGATTGTGGATTTTTTTGAGAAAGGAGATTCCAAATGTGGGTTAGTGATCTGGATGTGTTCTGTCCATACAGTGGGTTATAGAGTCCAACCTGAGGTTGTCCTCCAAGTGGAGGATACCCCCCAACGTTGAATTTCCATCCAATGGGAATTTGGTAACCAGAAGTGAGCGGATGATGGGTGCTTCCAATTGGATTGGAGCCACCAGGTACAGGTCCCCCGAGAAAAGGTGGATAAGACCCTTCAGAGAGGACCTGGGAAGGTGTATGAACAAAACTGGTAGCAACATTGTACCCAGGTGGAACAAAAAGTCTAGAAACTCCAGATGGAACTTGGGTAGGGATAGCGGTGGAAGGATTCAAAGCGTGATACCCAGGAGGGAGTGAATGGATAGGTCTAGACGAGATTGGTGTGCCAATGGGAGATTGGATAACCACCACATTCCCGGTAGGAATAGTTGTAACGTGTGGGACAATAGTAGAATGGGACATCTGGAGAGAAAAAGTCAAGCTAGGAACAATGGTCTGTGTGTCTGGAATGACGGTAATATGGCTGGTTGCACCAGAAAAGTGGTTTGGCGGCACCGTGTAGGTAGTAGACACTTCGAGTATTTGTGATACGACAGGTATATCAACACCTTCCCCTGAGCCGTAAAGGTCTCGCACCGTATGAGGTGGGCTTCTAAATATGTCGGTAGTCCAAAGAGGATCCCTGACTCCAGGGCCTTAATGGGGTTCGATCGGTATTCTAGAAGTGTCAACACCAAGTTCTCCGGATGAATTCAGCCAGAGAATACGTCTCTCGTATCCAAGAGAAATGCAGAAAGCCTCTAGAGAATTAGAAACAATTCAGAAAATTTCTAAAGAGGCAGAACCTTCCTCTTGTGAGGTTACAGTGTCTTGGACCTCGCTCTGTTGAGGAGAGACCTCCGGTGAATATGGGGTAGAGGGAGGTAATCCTTCATATTTTCGGGAGGAATTCCCTGGACCCTACGCGAACGACGTGGAGGGTCGATGTTGGTCGAGCCAAATATTTTACGCAAAAAATCTATGGCCAACTAAGAAAACAACCAACACTTGCTAATAAAATATAGGAATCAAACCAAGCAAACAAACCTTCTTATTTCAAAGTCACTAGTTGGTGATGAAATCCAATGTCGCAAAGTCAAGACTAGAAAGGGATAGGATAGAGCGGGTGGAAAAGTTACGTTGACGATGTGCTTAACGGACTTACACCCTGGTGAAATCTCCCACACATAATCGTGGGTATACCCTCCAAGGAGCCCGAGTGAGTCTGGCCAACGTCGATTCCGAGTACTATGAAGAATTTCCCCTCCATAGTCACCTCGTGTAAGACCCTAAAAATATAGGCAATTAAGGCTACCAAGAACAATAGTGATTCTTGGGGAAATAGTCGACAGTTCGATCCACGCGTAAAGGCAGGGTATCTAGTCCGAAATCAACTTGAACAACTTCCACTCATCATTGTGGGTATACCTTCAAGCGACCCCAATAATATGCACAATCTCTACACCAAGACCAACAAAGCTGGGTGAGTAACTCTGCCAGTCTCAATGTGACCTCAAGTTTGACCCTTGTGTGAGAAGGGCTTCCCGGGCCAAATTGTTGCAAATGGATTTGAACACTCCCTATCACCAGATGCTATTGTGTGTTTTGTGCTTTGGAGAGTGTGTTTCACAACCTATCCCAAAGCGCTAGCCTAGCTAATGTTGGTGTGAAAGATCCCTAGAAAATAAAAGTTACTAAGTAAATTTTTAAATTGCGTAATGTTTTTTAGAGGCTGTTGTTTACTCAAGAGGGAGATGGAGATGAAACCAATGTTGTGAGAGACCTTGACCCAATAATATGCAAATATATATGAATGATGCAATCTTTCGTTCAATGAATTCTATCTACAATAGGGAGAAGATATCTTTTTGGAAACATGAAATCTACGAAATATAATTTCTTTTCTTGAATGAACTACAATTCCAAACAATCATAAGCAATGAAATTTCTCAATTTGTTCTCTTTCAGTTTTGAATGCAAAGAGTTTTTATGAATGATTACTTAAAAAGAATGAATGACTTTAATTTTCCTTTTCGGAGCTAGATATGAGGTATACTAAAGAAAATAAATGTAATCAAAGAAAATAGATACACTCAACAAAAACCCAAATCAAACTTTCAATGAAGAGAAAAACAAATATGACAAGAAAGTGTTTATCAAATGCAAACAAGAAATAGCTTTCAAATCAACAAGAAATCCAAAAAATGTAAAATAATCCAAAAATTCACTTAGATGAAATATTTTTAATCAATCAAGCACCCAGATCTACGATAAGAGATTACATTCTTGTTGATAAAAATCAAGAAGCAAAAACTTACAAAATGATAATGAAGGGTTCGCAATCTTTGAAAACCAATAAAAAAGAAAGTTTTAAATTTAGAAATCAATCAAATAATGACTTCAAAAGTTCCCCCTAGGTGATCAAGGCAAAACTGGGCAGCAAAAGACAATCAAGACCCAATCCAAAAAAAATTACAGACATCGTCCCAGGACAACAGTAGGTTACAGTGCAAAAATCACTAGTTTCCACAAGCTAGCAATGGGTAGGGTGCGGAAATTTTGCACTGGCCTAAATAGTCACGGTGTGGCAATATAAAGTTTCCGTAGGTGACATATAGAGTACAGTGATAAAACATTTGTAAACACAAGAAAATTGGAAAGAGGGTAAAGAAATTTAGGAAACTTTCAGGGCTAGAGAGTCTAGATTGATCCCTTACAGACTCAGAGACTGAAACATAATGAAAAAAGATAGGCTAATGGGAAATGGAGAACAAAAAATAAAAAACAGTTCATATCCCCAGTGGAGTCGCCAATTTTGTTATTGGATAATATCGGTAAATGCAGACATAAACTGATCTCCCTAGATCCACCTAGATCTAGAACAAAACAAGAAAAGACATGGCGCTTTCCCTAAGCTCTAATCATTGAACCTATTATCAAAGAAAGGATGCATGACATACCTTTGAGTATCGCTTCCTTATGTCTTTTTTGTCCCTGCTTCGCTCCGGTTCTCTTGCAGTATTGATCCTGTAATGAAACACAAACCAACCAAAGTGAAAGCAATAATAGTATATTCAATGAAGACTTATACATGTGATCAATGAATCATGTAATAAAATGAGAATGATTTTATGGGAAAGAAACATGCCACTGTATTATATTAAGAGAAAGTGGAAGATACAACCAAACAACCTTGATGTTGCTAAGTTCCCTTTTGGTGGCCCTTGCTCTTGACACACACACTTTCTCCAAGCTTGCATGAAGATGATCCATAATAACTTGATAAGCTGAGATGAAGCCTTCAAGCATTTGATGTAGAGTAACTCACACAATTCACAACCTATTCAACCTTAATCATTCCTTACTTGCTCTTTCTAATGCTTTTTGCTTACTTAATGCTTAACCTTTTCCATGAGAAATCCATCATTATATCAGAGAAAGAGAGATGGTTAAAGAGATCAAGATGATCCCACCAAATCAGAGAGGCGGGTAGGATCTCAACCACACAGATTCCACCTCATATTCTAGAGGATTCCTTCTAGAAATTTCATGAACTTCTTCCCTTTTGTCAGTTTTAGAACACCGTCACACCCTATCTATATAGCAGCCTGCAGAAACCGTGCAGGCTAGGTTTAGAGAAGCCTGCGGAAATCAAGCATTTCCACACTGTATAATACTACTAGCCTGTGATGTCCTTCTAAAAACAAGCCTTCTAGAGCAGGAAACCAGTTACTTTTCTCATGGGAAAGATCCTTTTGAGAGGCTAAATACATGCTTGTAGACACATCACCAGAGTGACCAAAATAATGTGTAACACTAAGAGCCCCAATCTACAATTGGATCACAAAAAGTGAACATGTCATTAATGGGATTTGCAATTGATTGGGGAGGATAACAACTTCTCTTCTCTACTACTTTCACTAGACCCAATTAATGACACCCAACAGACTATGCATGGTAAATCCTTATGTTCCTCTACAACTTTTCCTTTGAACCATAGCTCTAAATAACTTTTAAATTTTTTACCTTGCCATTTATCTTTGTCTCTAGTTATCTTCATAGTTTCTTGATATGCCTCCTTGGTAAATGGACAATGTATTAAGAAATGAGATACATATCATTGTTTTTAACAAAGAGGACATCTCCTTGGGCCACTCCATGCTCTTTTTTTTCCTACAATTATTCCATGTAAGAATATTATTCAATAATACTAACTATAGAAATATCCTTGTCTTCAATAAATCCTTTAGTTCCCTGATAATTTTCCACCACCACTTTTCTCCCCTTCCTCCATGAAAATGGTGTTGTATCCAAGCTTGGCAATATATCTCCCACAAGAATTGTGTTTATTCCATACTAAATCATACTCATCATTCCTAATGATGATTTAGCTCAGTGCTAGTTGTTTCACATGCTTTGACCAACTTTCTACTTCCTCAACTTGGAGTTTGAAGAAATATGAACTCTTCCACCCTTGATTCTAAATGTTTGTGCTATCTAGAATTTCTGTTTCAATTAGGTACTAATACTCCTTCATCTTCAAATAGTTTTTTAGAGGATAAATTAATTTATAGGGTCCACCATAACCCACCCAAGGATCTATTCCTAATCATGCTTTGAATCCATCTCCTACCCTCCTTTGCAACCATCTCCCCACCAAGAAAATGCATTCACTAAAGATTTCTAGATTATGGATGCTCCTACAACTAATTTCACTAGTGAACTTATCCATTCCTCAGGGAGAGAGTCTCAATATACTTTTTCACCATAATTTGTTTATATAAACCCTCAACTTTAATAAGTCTCCATCAAATTTTAGTAGCTAATGTTTGGTCAAATAAGTGAATGTATTTCACACACCATCCACCAACCTCCTTAGGCTTTTAAATATTGGTCCATTCCACCAAATGATTCCCCTCATTGATTTTACTTGTGCAAAGGAAACTAAAAAAAATATTTTTTTATTTTTTCCACTATACCTTTGGAGATGTAGGCCAATGAATGCTAATAGATTGGTATTTATTCCAGGATATATTTGACCAGTTCTATCTTACCTCCTCTGGAAAGCCAAATATAATTCCAATTTGAAACTTTATTATCATTTTTTCCATGAATCTAATTCCAATCATGAAACCTATAGTCATTAGGTTTTAGTTTAAAACCCAAATACTCAACTCCATCAAATGAAGATACATTGAAAGGGAGCATATGAAGGATTTTTCTTTCCAAATATTATTCAATCTCATTGAAAAGAATTGCTAATTATGTGAGTTTATTTCCATTCCTATTTCACTGCAATAGAAGATAATATGCCCCTATACCTTCCTACCTCTCTCACCATTCTTTCCCCCAAAAGAAAGACATTGTCTACAAATAGAAGGTGATATAGTGAACATGATCTCCCTATTTTGATACCCTTTATTTATCCTTTCCTTTTACTAGTTTGTACTGACCCGCTTAAATTCTCCTTTGCCCCAAGAAAAATATAAAGGGTGACATTGGACATCCCTATATTAACCCCCTGAAATGGAAAAAAAGTCTATAGGTACGTCCATCGATCAATAAAGAAAAATAAATAGATTACGAGCACCCCATTATCTGTTGGACATATTGTCATTGATGTATTGTCATTGATGTCAACAACTGATGACACGCATGAATCTCATAAGGGAAAGCGAATTGCAAAAACGTGATCAGGATCGAAATACCCACGGGACAAACTAGGACCGTTGGATATGCAAGTGCTAGATCAAGGGCAGGGATTGATTACGGAGCGCGAAGGAATAATTAAACTACACGTTATTTCCAATCTCACAATTAGTCTGGACCGTCAGATCTCATCGATTAAAATATCAATGACTATGGTTGATCCACCAACAATCACACAACTTCAAATTGTGGAGTTTGGGCGATGGGATAAAGTACGCACAAGTTACGGTTCTGCAATCCACACCGATCGTCCGATCGTAGGTAATTTTTTGGGAGAAAGAAGAGCCATTGGATTTAAACCAAGGCAAATCAACATCACAAATAGATGGAGTCATTGATCTAATATCATGATCAACAAACAACATTCATTTCAGGTTAAAATTTGTGAGGAGGTTACACTTCGGGTAAAATGATAAGTAAGACACATTGCACACACATTGAGATATCACGTCATCATAGTCCATGTAAAAAATATTATGTTAGCAAGGACACATGATACAATTAGATGATGACAAGTGCCTAGATCCAGATGGCACTTTAGTTTACATAAGTCATGAATCTAAGTGACATGTGGAAACCACTCGGCCAGTTCCAAGTCAATAGTGACATCAGCAAGTCACGTCACTTTGGGAGTATGTACTTCGGGGGAAACCAGATTCAACCACTAGTAAACCGCCTAAAGCGTCGAAGGCCAAAATCAATAATGATCGTTGATCTAAGAACCTCAAGAATCATTCTCGACCGTTGGATCGAGTACAATGGAAGGATAGTGTATGGTACATTAACAACTGACAACAAGTTGTCACCATAACCCTATGACTTATTTAGTAGGTAAAATTTCGGAGTGATTGACCTACTTCATAGCTCGAGTAGCTCGAAGTCCCAAATTTACAAATAGATGAATACCCGAAGAGCCGAAGCTCTTTTGTGCCTAAACCCACAGTCCTAACTCTTGGACTTGTGAAGGTTATTGAGTAGGGAAATGATGATATGCACTCTAGTGAAAGATACTCCAGGAGGTTTGGAAGGTCGCAAAGGCTGGAAGGTCGCAAAGGACAAAGTTCCAAATTCTTGAAGTAAACGAGAACCGTTCACTCACCTGTATATTAATTCATGGTCGTTGATTTATTTGAAACCTCTGGACAAGCCATGATCGTCCGACTAACGGAAGAATGGATATTGACCGTCCGATCTATTTTGGGGAAAGATACTCTGAAAGGTTGAAAGACTACAGAGGTTGAA
Organism: Picea mariana; assembly: GCA_032191745.1. Classification (NCBI taxonomy): domain Eukaryota; kingdom Viridiplantae; phylum Streptophyta; class Pinopsida; order Pinales; family Pinaceae; genus Picea; species Picea mariana. The sequence goes on along the minus strand of JASDQU010588069.1, from coordinate 32,055 downwards.
AGTTCCGAATGACAAAGCTCTGAAGTAAATGATGAAGCTTTGAAGTAAATGACAGTCGTCCATCTAGACGTACAATTAAAACATAACTGTCAATCTTGATAAGAAATTAATCACTAGCTTGAGTTAACACATGGTCACGGTATATGGTCACTTGGGGAAATAAATCCCCTAGGCATGGGTTACGAACACATAATCCATAAGGCATTGGGAACATCGCTTAGACAATAAGCCCATGGTTTTGCGCTTGTGGTCACATGTAAATGGTTTGAAGGAAAATGCCTCTACAGAATTTGATTTCTGCAAATATTCACAGAGACATGAAATTAAGTTAAATGAAATCGATCCATACTTGCGATCAATTAATGAAAAGTATTTTTCATTAAATTGAAAAGGCTTCTTGATAATATTTGAATAAATAAAAAACAAACGAGATTATTGTTAATGAAGATGTGCGATGGTCCAAACAAAGGGACACAATGTTTCATAGATCACACCAGTTGGAAGAGTATGTAAATGAGAAAGAGTGGTGTGAAGAAAGTGTCTCTGAAGTCCAGATAAGAAGATCAAAAGCAAAAGTAGATTCCAAGAAGGAAAGCTGAAGATATTTGTGTCGTGAGGGTGGAAGGGAGGAGCACAAAAGGATTCGTATCCTTTAAGTGTAAAAATAAGGGATTCGATCCTTCCTAGGGTTGGTTCCCTAAAAACAAGGGAGTTGGTGATTCCTAGGGTTGGTGCCCTGAAGAAGGGGATCTATGTCTCCTAGAGTTGGTGCTCTAAAAAGGATTGGTGTCCTTCACTATTCTTCTTTAAAACCTTGTAATTTCTGTTAAATATATTTATATAATTGATTTTGAATATAATTCATTTTTGATTTATTGTGGTAACCAATTAAATATAAAAAGAAATTGCTAATTGTGAAAAAGGATTAATATTGATTCACCCCCCCTCTTAGTATTCCAAAAATTGGTATTAGAGCGGGTGCCTTCAACACAGTCTAACAATTGGAAGGTAGATCTTGAAGATGGATCAACACGAGGGAATGTCAACCAACAAAGCACCATTGTTAAATGGAGGAGGTTGTTCTCTATGGAAAATAAGAATGAAAAACTTCTTGTTGGCTCTTGGTTTTGATATCTGGCAATCTGTTGTAGATGGTTACACTGCACCAACTGTTCCACCCAAAGACGCTACATGAAATAAAATCTGTAATGACAAATCAAGAGAAGTTAATGGAATTCTAGGAGGGTTGACTAATTCTATATGTGTGAAGGTTATGCATTGTAAATTAGCCAAATAAATCTGGGACAAGTTGGAGGTTGTATATGAAGAAGATGACAATGTCAAGGAAGCCAAACTACAAACCTATAGAACTCTGTTTGAAAATATGAAAATGAAAGAAGAAGAAAATATTGTTGAGTACTTTCATAGGGTAGATGAAGTGGTTAACTCAATCAGAGTGGCAAGAGAAGAAATTATAGATAAACCTATTGTGAAAAAAAATACTAAGGTCATTACCTAGAATATATGATGCAAAGATTTCTACAATTGAAGATAGATCTGATTTAAGCACACTCACAGTTGATCAACTTCATGGATTTTTTACAACATATGAAACAAGAACGGGAAATGATAAATCAAAAAAAGATGAAACAACCTTTAAAGCATCTAAGACAAAGATGAGGCAGGAGCAAAAGACCAATGATAAGTTATCAGATATATTAGATGTAGAAGAGGCCAACTTTATAAAGAAACTCCAGAAAGGATTTGTAAAATATAAAGGAAAATTACCTTTCAAATGTTTCAACTGTGGAAGAATTGGACACTTTGCTAACAAATGTCCCTATCCCAAGCACGAGGAAAATGATGAAGAAGTTCACAACCAGAAAAACCAATACAAGAAGAAATTTTACAAGAAAAAGAAAAAATTGTACTCCAAAGAAGACAACAACTCTTCAAACATGAGTGAAGATGAAAATTCATAGCTTTGGTTTATGGGAGTGAAAACTCAATATGATAAACATTCAGAAGATGAAGAAGGGAACTTCGAAGAAGAAATCCTTAGTGTAATTGAAGAACTAGGAGAAACTAAAAAACAAAATAGGGTACTAAGAAGAGAGCTTCTAGAGATTAAAGAAGCTACTAAATCAAGAGAGAGGGAAGTTTCCAAAACCATCAAGGAGTCTGAACACACCATCAGTGATTTGAAGTCCCAATTCCTGGAAGCTAATAAAACTGAAGAAGTCATTTTACAACAACTTAATGATAAAAAACAAGTATGTGAGAAACTAGAAGCTAAGATTAAGCTACTAGAAAATGAAATTGAGAAAGTAAAGAAGGGATCACAATTTGAAAATAGTTCAAAGATCTTGACTGAAATTATCAGTAATAAAAGGTCACCAAACAACAAGACTGGTTTTGGATACACTCAAAACTCAACTTTTGCATCACAAGGATGTGTCAAGAAACCAATTAGAGACGCGGATGCTCTTAAAAACTCATTTAGAAAATAAGATAATGAGGAAAATATGACACCATTGAAAATTGTTACACATAAATAGAAATCAACACTCTCCACTAGAGTAAAATATGACCAAAAGAAATTCAACAGAAGAAATAGCCCTAAATATTTATTTATTGGATATTGCTACTATTTCAATAATTTTGGACATAAGCCAGTACACTGCAAAGCTTATGGACAATACAATAATAGAAATGTCCAAAGAGATAAGAACAATAAGTACAATAAAGAAAAGAGAAACTATAACTCATTTTCTTCTTTACAAGATTTCAATAGTGAATGCCAAAAATGCAACAACTATGGTCATACAACAAGTGATAAGTGTATTATAATTCAAAGTGAATAAAAAATAAATTATTTCGATAATAAATTTAATGGAGAAATTAGAAGTGGACCCAACCTTAAAATAAGGAAAGTGGGCCAAGTGACCTAGAAGATGTTTTTAAGGAAGCTACTTGGAGAGTATAAATAAGAGGCAAGGCTCTCTCATTTGAATCACACTTGAGCATATTGAATATCTATATGTGTTTAAGGTAACCAAGGATATCTAAACTGGAATTTTGAGTGAAGGTGAAGAAAAGAAGGCCGAAATGCAAGGAAGGATAAATTCTTTTGATGGTGCTTTCTGAGGTATGTTATTTACAGGTCATCTCACCATTTTCGCTATAACTTTTTTTCTATAATGATTCAGACTGTCAAATTTCTATGAAAGTGAGAAAACGTATCCAAATATCTGTGGAAAAAAATCATCTTGTGGGTCGTTTTATTTTGGGAGTTCCACTCCGTGAAAAATAGGATTTGTGGTCAGTCTTGAAACTAGTCAAAATCAGGTGTTTCGGGTAAAAACGTCATAACTTCTTCATAACAGATCCAAATTTAGTGAGACCAAATGTGTTGGTTAGGGTACAGTCTTTAGTATGCTATGTAATAGTTTTAGATTATTTCATCAAATATTTTGTGCGGGGCACGCTCTACAAGGTCGCTCTCTAGAATAAGCCAAAATTCAGCAAGGTATGTCATTTTTTCTATAACTCCTTTTCTGAGAGGTTCCAAGTAGTGACACTTGGAGGAATTGCATTAAACACACTAAAGAACATTGTGTATT
>JASDQU010588069.1:0-21806 GCA_032191745.1 Picea mariana | reverse complement strand
GTGGCTATAAGTGATATCTCGGGCGCATTAAAGAACACCAATGGTCTTGATATTCCTAGCATAATAAGATATTCAAAGGAAAATGGTAATATTAAGGACTTCATGGAAGCGGATGCAATTGATCCAGAATGCTTGTTACATGAAGAATGTGATGTACTGATTCCTGCTGCTCTCGGGGGTGTTCTTAACAGGTTAATTTTTATTTGACTTATGCCTTAAATATAGCAATTATAGAAGCCGAGGAGAGACACTGCTATGCTAAATACTTTGACTAAGTAACTGCTTTAAATGCTTGGCTGTTGAAGTATTTATTATGGCTACAAGATAGATTTGAAACAGATGTTGAATGAAAGTAGATGTTCATTGAAGGGAAAATGCTAGTGAATTGAAAACTAAATTCATAGTTGAAGCAGCAAATCATCCCACAGACCCAGAGGCTGATGAGGTAGGATGGATTCTTATCAAGATGATTTATTTATTTTTTCCTTTTACTATTTCGAAGAGACTTAAATTTAGCCTTAGATTAAAATTAAGGGATTTGAGGCTTTTAATGTACAGATTTTATCAAAGAAAGGCGTTGTTATATTGCCAGACATATATGCAAATGCCGGTGGTGTAATTGTCAGCTATTTCGAGTGGGTTCAGGTATCTAAAGATAGGAGTAGTTTTTGGTTGTGTGACAGTTAATTTGAAAATGATAAAATCGTATGTGATTTGGAATAGTTCGGTAGGCTGCATGGTGTTTTTCTTCTTCTCCCCATTCTGGGTGAATCTTGGGATAGATCTTTCTAGGATGATAAGTATTGTATTTGTTTTCATTGCAGTCCTGTTTGATGTAATTCACAGGACAATTCTGTTGATTTGTACTGGTCACACCTCTCTGCTGATATTACACTGTACACACAAGAATGTTATTGTAACTTTACTTTCTGTGTTTTTCATTGTAGAATATCCAAGGTTTTAGGTGGGATGAACCTCAGATTACTAACGAACTTCAAACATACATGATGCGCGCTTTCACGGACATCAAGGACACGTGTAAAAAACATAATTGTGATCTACGAATGGGGGCATTCTCACTTGGACTGGAGCGTGTGGCTCGTGCAACTAATTTAAGAGGTTGGGAGGTATAAATATTACTCTTGCGAAGTTGATGAAGAGAGTAGAGGCCCTTTGTCAAAGGCTGTATGCTACTGAGTTCCTGACAGCAGTCTTTTGGGGAATGCATTTCCTTCATTCATTTGATAGTTGATGCTATTGAGTTCCTGACAGCAGTGTTTTGGGGAATGCATTCCCTTCACTCATTTGATAGTTGATGCTATTGAGTTCACAAGGGTGGTTGCCACTGTAATAATAGAATTTATTTCTTTATTCATTTAAATTTGATGCCAATCAATTCATGTCTGGCTGCCATTCTAGTGCAGAATTTATTCCCTCTGTTTATATCAATTTCATGCGATTGATTGCATATGACTGGCTGCCACTGTAGTGGGGAATTTATTCCTTTCATTCATTTGAATCCTGTCCATGATTATATTCTGCAAGGTTTTGTCCTTCCACTTTGATTTTGGATCAAAACACATGCTAGTTCCACTTTAGGGTGTGATATTTACAGCTGTCATTGTCAACACTGCAACTTCCATCTTATTGTACAATCTGCAAGCAATTTTGTTTTTATGCATGTCTGTTTGTTTTCTTGTTTACCTGTCTTATCATGCTTATGCTTTCTTTCTTGTTTGGAGTTGTGTAATTTTTACGAGTATAATATAGCTTTCCTTTAGCTTATCTACTGTCTCTAAACATTGTTCTCTTGATTTTAGAGGCTTTGTAATTCATTGTTGATAGAGACATTGATATGAAACCCATTCATCATATTGATAGTATCTTGTGCAGTTGCAGTGTCATAATAACTGACAAAACCAAAGCATTTGCTAACACCAATATCTTGCCAACTGATCACGAAACTCTTGTGGAATGTGATAAATGAACAAATTTTCTCCAGGTGGTCCTTCCAACTGTTCCTCAAAGCTTGTTTTCACATTTCCATCTACTAAATTTGCATCTACCATTGTTGGTCTAACCGATTCATCTTCAACAAACAGTGTGGAAGGACAGATAATCTCCCTTGATATCCCATATCATACTGGATACTAGACACATATTGGTATCTCGAGTTCATCTATCTAGCTGATGGCATTGCAACAATGTATGTATGTGTCATACCAATGACAAGAATAGGACAAGATGCACCATCACATGCATAGGGAACTACACCTTCTAATAATAAAAGGTTTCCTCATGCATATGCCACACACAAAGGATGCCTAGTAACTAGTGTACCTCCCCTAGTAAATCTGTAGTGCACCTTCCTCACTAACTACAAGCTCACCTGCATACGAATCTTGGCTAAAAAATGGATCTGTTGAGTGCACTAGTGATGACCACGATGAGTGTTCTTTGTCTATGTAATGCACCAACTGTAGCTTGCTTGTCTGGTCATTGAAATCCCCCACTAATAGAATGTCTTCTCTTTTTTTACATCGCTCTATGTCCCATGTGAGGTGTTGGTAAGTTTCTTCGCTGATTAGCCCTTCTCATTGACTGCTGCAATATGTAAATTAATTAGAGACTAATATTTGCTGTTTTATCGGATATTTATTGGTTGAAGTTATTATCCAAAAAAATTATCTTTGAGAATATCTCTTGTGCATCGGATACATTTAATATTAATAAGTACATGAATACTTCAAGGTTTAAAAGAAATGGAGAGTTGACTGTAAAGTTTGTAACTCACTTTACAACAACCTCTCAAGGTATCCTTATCAAATTCACTAAGGCATGGTTTGAAATCCAGTGGATTGTTAATTCAATAACACTTCAATGTTGTCTTCACTATCCAAACTAGCATCATGAGTTGCACTCTCTTGATTGTCTTCAGTACCCTGTTTAGCATGTTTCTTTTCATAATAGTATAAATTTTTTGATTTGCAAACGTCATAGTTCATGCCTAACATGACTTTTGCAGCATTAGTTTGCAGGCTAAACGACTTTTTTGAAGAATCTGGTTGCTGGAGACTTGAGTGCAGAATTGGACTTGACAGACAGATAAATTAAGATAACAAACTCATAATCATAATCTATTCATTTTGCATCACATTTGATTACATTTTCTACCTAGTTTAAAGTCACCTAATGACCATTTTGCGAAGGCTTGATTGTTATGGACCTGACACCAAGATAAGTTGAAACGACGCAGAATGAAAAGCACGTGAAGAAAGTATGAATAATTATTATTATATTGTGATATGAAGTACATAAATCGGATTGGGTAGCGGTCTGTTTGGCCAGAAAACAACATAGAGTACACCCTGCAACCCTAGGACAGGACATGACTCACATGTCCATTTGTTAAGGAGTTTGCAGTGTTTCACACATGATTCTGCTTGGTAATTCTGTAAAGAATAAACAACCATTTCACACAGACTGATATTTCAAACTACATTTAACTAACTTAGCAGGAAAACGGTAAATTGAAGTTACACTGACTGGAACTCTTAAAGTACCTAACCAGATGTGAAGATTTAGTTAAACTTCAGCGGTCTTTAAACTTAACCAGAATAGATTTATGACTGAAAAAAAATTGGTGTAGTGGAAAATTACCCAGTTCCATTTAGAAAATTAAGTTTATTTAATAAACAGTGTAAAACTGCCCAAAGATTGACAAAATCCTACAGATTTTAATGCTCTCTTTAAGCAGCTCGTCTGATGATATTTTGTTTACACTTTACTTCATTCTGATTTAACCTTAAGCAGAATAGATTTGTGACAGACAAAAAATTGGTGTGGTGGAAAATAACTCAATTCCGTTTAGAAAATTAAGTTTATTTAATAAACAGTGTAAACCTGCCCAAAGATTGACAAAATTCTACAGATTTTAATGCTCTCTCTAAGCAGCTCCTCTGAGGATATTTTTGTTTACGCTTTGCTTCATTCTGATGATTTTAGTTATTTCACTTCATTTGAATCCAAAAATCAAAATTGTCAGACTTGGACTTGACAAAGACTCAACTGGCCTGGGACCCAACATGACTTGGTGATTCAGAAAAACTCGTTTCAAGACTCGGCAAATGGAAGAAAAAAAATAAAATATAGTAAATATTGTGTAATCCGAGTCTCAGCCGAGTTTGAACTGTGTCTGGCGAGTTTGAGCCAAATCTCAATTGAATTTGAACCGAGTTTGAGCTGAGTCTAGCCATATGTTTACCAAGTCTGGCTGACTCACAAGTCTCAAGGTGAGTGTGAGCCAGGTACTCGGCTCAGCAGTGACTCGGGAATACTCGTGGGTTTCGCCAGTCTCCCACGAGTCAAACTTCAAGTCAAACTTCCCAAAAATCTCATCCTCTAAGAAATAATGCTTAGAAATAAAAATGTTGAAGAATACCATACCTAGACAGGTACAGCCATTTCTATAAACTCGTGGATGCAAAGGAAAAAATGAGATGAAAATAACTTGAGGTGCAAAGAAAGTGCAATTGTGGAATCATATCAAGTTACCTTCCAAATTTCAAGGTCCTGAACCCCTGCATGGCAGAGTGCCAAGAAGACATTTGCCCCTTGCTACAAACAAGATTCAGCAAATAAGAAGCGGCTTATGCTATTATTTTAATAAGCAATACAGGGTACAGCCCCAATCATCAACACGTGTACTAAAAAACGCAAGCAATTTTACCAAGTGGAAGGACAAGTTAAAGAAGAGGTTGAGGATGTTATTGAAAAGTTTCCCACTTAAGAAGCATTGATGATTGCTAAGGATGGAAATTGAAGGATTAACAAATGCTGGGGGTGGAGCCTCAAAAGATCTAACACCATATTGAATTATGATCGGGATCAAGGAGACTCTTGGCATTTCTAGTGTGAGCAGAGCTGGGCACACGAGGCAACACCATATTGAATTATGATCGGGATCAAGGAGACTCTTGGCATTTTAGTGTGAGCAGAGCTGGGCGCATGAGGCAAGGTGTCTCTAGATGATTTATGGACCCTTCCTCTTAACTAAGAGTTTAACTAAGAGCTTAGGAAAGGAACAAGAAGCTTCCAACCACTCTAGAGCAACTGTAGGATGAAAAAATGGGGATTTGGTGCGAGGTTGTGCCACATCTAAAAGTCATTGAAAAATCTCTAAGTGAGTGCAGGGATGAAATAGACATTGTGCTTGAAATGAATCATGAAAAATGGCATCCTGCCTAGAATGTTGAATTGAAATTGGAAATTTTAAGCAAAAGGGAGATAGATAGATAGTGTAGCTGTAATAGAGAAGAAAATGTGAAGTAGAAACTAGCCTAAGTGAAGTCCTCTTGAATATGAATAACAAGTACAACAATTTAACCATTGAACAGAGGATGGACAACCCTAACTTCCATCAAATCTAAATCACTATCATCGAAATTTTGATATTCATGGGAGTGTTAAGACATCCTTTGGTTCATTAGTATGGTTCAAGCCCATCCAAGTGTACATAGAACTATTGAGTTATTTTCCTTAAGTTAACCCCAATTTTGTAATTTAAATTTAAAAATATGTTTTATTGTATGTATTAAGAGGCCATAATACATAATACAGGGTGAGGCTGTATTTAGAAGTCTAAGTGGATACAGATTTCTAGGTTAAGCAAGTTTATAAGTTAGAAATTTAACAATTATGTTAAAGTTTGGAAGTTTAGTAGAAGTATAATATCCAAGTTTAATCATGGTTTAGTTTAATAGGGAAACTGAAACCCTGCACGTTGTTGTGCTTCAATGTAATGATAATGGTAAATTTTGCTCATATAATACATTTTTCTCTAGATAAAAAACATATACTATATGGACATCTTTGTTTCTTTTTATTAGCCTCATGTAGCAAAGAATAATTTTGTTTTTTTCTAGGTTTTGTAGTTCGCTAGAAAGCATAATCTATACAAACTTGTTAGTTTAGATGCATATTAGACCAAAGTTTATTTTATAGCTTTATGATTTCATGGAAAAACAGCAGTAGAATGTAGCTAAATAATATAGTTGAAAGAAAAACAACCTTAGAAAGAATAGAAGCTATGTTTCCCATTATGCTATTCAATGTAAATGTGTGTTGTGTTTGTAGAATGGATAGAGTGGATATTTAACATCAGATTCACTATGTGTCCTTTGACACATTCAACTGAACAATACGAATTGTAACTTAAAGTGCTTTGCAATTAGATATTATGCAACTTGGGTCTTTTGGTCATGGGGCACAAATGTAGAGTTTTCCTAAGCAAGTTATGATTATTGACATTTTTATTGAACATACTCTACTTGCATTCTCTTGTATTATCAAGTAAATTCCCACTAGAAATTCACTCATTAAAATTATTCTGAGCAATACACTATATGCACAAAACAACTTGCTCTTTATAGTCCAACCAAGATTTAAAAGGAAATAAAAATTAAAACATTTGATGTGCGAACCTCTCAATACTGAATAGATTTGGACTATGCTAGTTTCAATGTTGAGGAGTCTTGGATGTTGAAAAAAACAATATAAAGACAGTGAAAAACTTATTTTAATCATCACAAAGCTTGCTTTCTTTGAAGAAAGGTTATCTAAGAAAAAAATGGTCATATATATCTATTAGAAAATTATTTTAGGTTTAATTCTCACCCCTCTTATTTACTCACCAAAGGCCACTTCAACCAAATTCCTCAAAATACATTTGACTAAATAATTATTATAAATAACAAATTTTGCAATCATTTTTATTGAATGAATTTGGTTGCTATGATTTTCTTGGGTGTCTATTATGAGAGATTATTGATTCAATTGTATGAGTAAGAAGTTTGAAAAGTTCTCAATGCCTTGATAGGGGTTTTAAGACATATTTAATAATTTATTCGATAAATGCTAGAAATTATTTATAAAGATTATATATGTACAAGGAAGCTTACTTAAATGAATTGTGAGAGAAATCATATAAAAATCTTTACTGTGGTTTTCATGTTAAATTACTCAAAGCACATAAACAAGTAAACCACAATTTTTAAATATTGCTCTAGATGTTCCAAAATTAAAGTAATTATGTTTTTTTTTTCTTTAACAATAGTCTTTCCATAATATCATACTAAGAGACCCATGGTTTTGGTGTTAAATTACTTGAAGCATAAAGATGAGCCAAGTGTAATGCTTTTTGAGAGTGTTCTTAAAGTAATTAAAGTAACTATGTTCTTCTTTAGTGATAATCTTTCCATAAAATCCCATTAAGAGAGTATTAAATACTTAACCAGGACAGGTGGCTCCAAGCGATGATAATTCTATCATGGTTGTTGAATTGTTTGCCAAATTGTACAAAAAACCAACTTGCTAGCCTAGGGCGTGCTTCATCCAGAGCCGCCATTACTATGCTAACTATACAACTGTAAAAAAAAATTGAAACTATAATTGACAGAAAATAGAATCTGGGGTGGGTCGCTTCAAGCCAAAGGAGAACCTGGGCATCCATTGGAAGTGAAGGCCGGGACAAACTTCTGCTTGCAAGTGGGGCAACTTGCAGACTTTGGGGCATCTGAGAAGGCCTCATATAACAAATCCAAACATTGGTTGATGATCCTTTGTCCTTGCCCCTGCTCGTCCTGTCGTTGCCTGATATCAAAAAGGAGTTCAAGGTGCTGCTCGGCCATTAAGTGGATGTTCTCTTCGCCTTCAGAAACTTGCCAGCTGGGAGGAATCTCCTCCTCTACAATGCAGCCACCTTCCCATCGGCGAGGCTGAAAGTCGGGGACGGAGGGAGAATCTTCCTTAAGCTTCAGGCTTGGGTCTGGTTGAGAAGAAGAGGGTGGCCCTGTATGCTGAAGAGGAGGTGGAGCCTCCTCTTTTTCCAAGTTGAGGCTTGGAGGAATCTCTGCCCTTGAAGCGATGGTCGGTGAGAGAAGAGGCAACAGTTGAGAATGCATAGTGGGGGACAGGGTCTCCTCCTTTGGAGTGCACATGGAGGTTTGGGTCTTGGGAGACGGAATTTCCAATTTTGGGGTGTGCATGGTGGTCTGAGGGCTGCTAGTGTGAGTGCAGGGACGACTGAAGTGAGAAATCAGAGCTCGTTGGGAAGCTGTGAGTCGATTGTCACAGGTGTAGGCATTTTTGTTTTTGCTTGCTCGCCTGGGCTTGCCTCTGTGTTGTGGCATGGTGGAAAAAAGCACAGGGGTGGTGGAGGGGCAATGGTGGTTTGGGTAGGCACGAAAAGCACGCAGAGAGCGAGTGGATGAGTCAGGAGGGCCGAGAGACATAGTGCTGGAATAACTGCTAGCGACGAGCAGGAGAATGAGCGCACCATGGACAAATTTAACGCTGCTGAGGGTTATTGAAACCTCTCCCATCGCCATTGAAGGCTGACAGGACTGGTTCAAGCTCTTAGTACCTGTGGTATGGCTGGAGCGCTCATCCGGCTGGAGCGCTCATCCGGGCGCACTGAGTTAAATGCCATCAAAGTTCGATGCATGGGGAGTTATGTCCTTGGGGGTGGCGGCCTGGGACATTAAAACTCTTCGCCATCTATCCCATCCAGGTGTCCTCCCGCTTTAGCCTCATGTCACCCCATCCGGGTGACATAAATTATCTTGTTGCATACCTTTCAATACATGATTTTATGTAAACAAATCAATTTTTGATTGTCAATATAATATATAGTGAAACTAGTTGGATAGAAACAATGTATCCCTAATGTAACAATTTCAATTGGCTTATGCACAAAAGGGGTTCTACTCGCTTGTGTTAATGGAAGTTGATTTTGAAACTTTTGGTTCATGTAGTATACATCTTTTGGTTGTTAATATCATTTAGATTTTTATCACGTAAGTAATTTTGTTCATAACGATGAGAGGTGAGCATGTTTGTTCTTTGGGAATGATCAAGTTATAGGTTACAAACTTATTTAGTATTTGATTGATTCAATATTTTAACAAATGCCATTTTTAGGGTTGTTATTTCTCTTCTTTTGTTGCTAGTGTCCGTTTTTAGGGTTGTTATTTCTCTTCTTTTGTTGCTAGTATCTGTTTTTAGGGTTGTTACACACTAAAGTATTCCATTTAGTTTTTTGAGAGTTACAAGTATATAATGAAACACTTACAAGAATAGGGAGTGAATTGTTAAAATTCTTCTTAAGCAGTTAATTGTGTGTAGTATTCTTTAACTTTAGTCTATTAAAACAATAACTGCATGCATAAGGATCATTGAAATAAAAACATCCACAGTATACATAAGATTTATCCTGGCAAACCCTCGTGGGGGAAAAAACCCAGTAAAGCTTCTTCAATATAGATTCTTCAACAAGTACAATGTCTCTCTAAAGAGAGATCTCACCAAAATAGAGGATCCACTAGAAACCCTAACCAGAACATAGTAGTGCACCACTAGACCAAGATAGCCCTTCACTAGATAACCAATACCCTTTACTGAGACACCCCTCCTTTGTAGTTGCGTCTCCTTCTTTGTAGCTACATCACTCTCCAAGACTTGCACACTGTATGAGAGAGCTAGTTGTGTGTGTCTTCAAATGAGGTGTTATGCCTCTTATAAATAATAGTTGGACTGCCCAGAATTAGGTTAGGGCTGACCCGTCCACTTTACCCTTCTAATTTACTTTTGACTTGTCAAGGCACAATAGGGTCGAATTAACAAATATAATATAACATTAATCTTTAGGGTTTTGTCTTGGTCAAATACAATATGAATATAATAATAGTATCTTCTGAACTTACTCAAACTTCAACACTCCCTCTTAGCAAGGAAGGTATTCTTTTGGCACGGACATCACGACTTCTTCTGCTCTTCGGTACACTTGACCATTAACTTGTTGAATTTCCACAAATCTATATTGAAGAAGTTTTGTAACCACATCCGCATCCAAGGTCTCATCATCCATCCAAACTTTATGTTATCATGGGGCTTTCACTCCCCAGCTCATACAGAATCTGGCATCTAGTTCCACTATGAACTAGTAACCTTTGGTTGGCACACTAGGCAATTGGTCCACAATGACCATGCATCTAATCACGAGGATTAGACGATGTAGTGTGCACATAGTACCCATCTATCCCAAGGCTAGGAAACACCTCCAACCACACATGTTGGCCCACCAGCTAAAAACCCAGGTAACTATCTAGCCCTAAAGGCATGGAATCTATTGACCTTGTGTGAGGTCATGTTGATTGGTGCCATAGTCAGTAACTTTGCATACTAGAATTTTTCACTAGAGTAGATGTATCGCTCAACAACTTCATATTTGTCACCATCTGTGTAGGCATGGATTTGCAATTCATCATTCTGAATCTCTTTAGAATATCAATAACATATTTTCCTTGGTTAAGGAAAATCTCACTCGGTCTCTTCCATACCTCTAGACCTAAGAAGTAATGCATCATGCTTAGGTATTTCATCTCGAACTCTGCAACAAGATTCCTCTTACTATCAGTGATGAGATTCTCTTCTCCTGTTAGAAACAGATCATCCACATACAACAGTCGTATCACTGGTCCACCATCCACAACCTTGAAGTACATGTTGGAATCTTCTTTACTCTTGGTAAATCCCAAGCTCACCAGGAAGTTGTCAATTCTACCGTACCATAATTTGGGTGTTTGCTTTAACCCCTACAAGGTTTTATTCAATCTACACACATGTGACTGACTATTATGTGTCTCAAAACCTTGTGGCTACTCCACATACACTTCCTCTTCTATTACACCATTTAGAAAAGTTGTCTTCATGTCCATTTGGTGTACCTTCAACTTCTTTACTGCAACTAATGCAAGTATGGCTCTAATCGAAATGTATCTTTCCACGAGAGAAAACGTCTTCTCATAATCTATTCCTTCTTTATGGGAGAAACCATGTGCCACGAACCTTGCCTTGTACTTCTCGATAATTCCATCTGCTAAATGGTTTGTTTTGTAAATCCACTTGGAACTTACAATTGTCTTCTCTTTCGGTCTTGGAACCACATCCCAAACATAATTATTTATAATGGAATGGTACTCTTCCACGATGGTATCCTTCCATTCTTTCTTCTTTGCAACCTCTTCATAACTGGTAGTCTCAACATCAGTGATATCACTTAGCAATGCCACATAGCTAGAGTAAGGTCGTGGCCTCTTTATTTCTCCGAAGGATACATCTAGAGCACCATACTTCTCTTCATCTTGAATTGTTTCTTGAGCCCAAGCTGGTCTTCTCTTCTTGGTATTCATCTCTCGAGATGAATCTGCAGGTATCTGTGGTTTTTCCATATCATGATCTTCTAGTACAACATCATCACCTTTATCTGTACTGTAACTTCGGGAGCTTCAGGATCCTCATCATGAACCTCCTCTGAATGATGTTGTTTAGATCTACTGAAAGTTGTATCTTCATCGAAGGTGACATCTCTGCTAGTCTCAATCTGATAGTGACCAAGGATGTAAATTATGTATGCCATTGATGTCTCACTATATCCAACAAATATACCCTTCTTTCCCAAAGGGTCCAACTTCGATCTCTTATCCTTGGGGACATGCACATATACTGGACAGACAAATATCCTTAGGTGGATGACCTCTGGCTTTTCACCTGTAAACATATCTTCTCATGTCTTGTTCCCAAGTACTCTGTGGGGACTTCTGTTCTGCACATATACAATGGTCTTGGATGCCTCTTCCCACAGATGCATCAACAAGTCTTGATCATGAATAATGGGTTTTATTTCTTCCATGATTGTATGGTTCTTTTTTTCTGCCACACCATTATGTTGAGGATTGTAGGGAGTAGAGAGCTCCATCTTAATCCCAACTTTCTTACAGAATGACTTGAATTCATCTGAAGTGAATTCACCTCCATTATTTGATCTCAAAATATTTATTTTCTTTTCAGACAAGTTTTCAAAAAGTGCCTTGAACTCTTTGAACTAGTTGAACACTTTATTTTTAGCCTTCAAAAAATAAATCCAAGTTTTACATGAGAAATCATCAATAAATGAAACATAGTATACATACACACTGAGTGATGTGACTAACATCGGTCCACACATGTCTAAATGTATAATGTCCAATACTCCCTTAGCTTTGCTATCACTGCTTGGAAATGGTTTCTTCACATTCTTTCCTTGTGCACATCCCTTGCATATTCATTCATGGTCTACTTGGATTTCTGAAAACCCTGTCACCATCTTGCTCATGATCGGTAGGGATTTGTAATGTATATGAGAAAACATCCTATGCCATAGCTCACTTGGAGTAAATGTACTGTGTACTAATGCTGAAACAAAATGTCCTTTTAACTTGTATAAGCCTCCTTCTTATACCTCAATCACTATGGCATCATCAATGGATTTTCCTCTAGGCCACATGAGGACTTCACCATCAATGAAAGAAACTCTGAATCCTTTCTCATTGGTTTTTTGGATTCTAACTTGTAGGATGCTTTTCCTATTCCTTTAATGGGATATTGATAGTCATCACCTAGCTTCACCTTGTGAGGTGAATCTTTCTGAACTAGATCTGAGAGAGATTCCTTATAACGAGTCATGTGCTTGGAAGCACCACTATCAATAAGACATGTGTCACTTCCATGAATGACTGTACCTGTAAGAGATGATATCAAAACATATTCTTCACTTGAGTCTTCTTCTTTGGTTTCCTCATTATCATGTTCATCATCTTCTACGACATGAGCATGATGTCTTCTATACTTTCCTTTTCTGACCCGACCTTTGGATTTGGGGCAGTTTATGGCAATGTGTCACATCTTCTGACAAATGAAGCATCTGCAACTTGATAAATCCTTATTGAAATTGTGAGACTTTTTTAATCCATGAGGTTTCTTATGTGAGTGAACTTCCTTTATTCTCTTTCCTTTTCCGGTATGTGTTTCTAGGGCTTGATTTTCTTCATCGCCTAGTTTCTCTTCTCTTTGTTAAGTTTTGAGCTATTATTAGGTTTCTTTCAAATTACTAGATAACCATAGCATAGGTAAGATCACTGAGAGAAACACAATCACAAGATACACAACATTTATCCTGGGAAACCCTCATGGGGGAGAAAACCCAACAAAACTTCCTTAATATAGATAGCCAATACAATGCTAAGACAATAAACCAAAACATAAGAGAATATCCAACACTGAGCAATGAACCTCTCTCTTCCTTATTTCCCCAACTACAACTCTCCAAACTTGTGCACTTGATGAGTGAATGAGTGAGAGAACAAATGAGGCGCTAACCTCCTTTTTTTATACTAGCTAGCAGGCGCTGGAAAATGTGTCTCTTCACTAGGCAGGGCCGACTTCTCTTCTTAGTGGTTAAAACCACTTTAATAAAGCCTGGGGGCCGAGTTATTAATTAGCATAATAAAATTAGGGTTTGACCAATCCACAAAAGGGGATTTGGTCAAGTACAAAGCCTGATATGATCAATCCACAAAAGGGGATTGATCTGATGAATAATAACTTAATAATAGATATGATGAATAATAACTCAATAATAAATAGAATACTCTTTGCAGTTACAATATTTCAACACTCCCCCTTAACAAGAAGGGTATTCGACAACATCATTATGAGAGAGAGAGGGCATAAACATCAATAGTATCTGGAACACTGACTAGCATATCTATAAATCATCATAATTTTTTCTCATCCTCAATATCATCATCCATAACAAGGAGTTGGAATGGCATCATCATCATCTGCATCAACATGGATTAGTATAAAACTAATACATCATCATCATCAATAACATCACGAGGCTAATACAACATCAACAACAACAACAACATCACAACAAAAAGACTAGAGCATCATCAACATCAACACTAAGCTGAAAATATTCAGCACGAAGCTGGCATCACATCAACATCAACACGAAGATGGAAATATTCAGTACAAGGCTGACATCACATCAACATCAACATCAACACAAAGATGGAAATCTTCAGCACAAGGATGGAATCACATCAACATTAACACGAAGCTGGAAATCTTCAGCACAAGGTTGGAATAACATAAACATCAACATGAAGCTGGAAATCTTCAGCACAAGGATGACATATCAACAACACGAAGCTGGAAATCTTCAGCACAAGGATGGCATCTCAACAACATCATCACGAAGCTGGAAATATTCAACACTAGGTTGGCATCTCAACACTACTCCCCCATTCGAGGGAGGTCCTTTCATACTACACCAAGCTTGTCTCGAAAGTGCTCAAACTTTACACCAGACATAGGCTTGGTCAACACATCTGCAACCTGCTCATTTGTGCCAACATAATGGAGCTTTATGGCTCCTCTCTGCACCATATCACGAATAGAGTGATATCGGATATCTATGTGCTTCGAATCATCATGGAACACATCATATTTATAAAACTCTGGTTATCACATAGGATCATGATGGCTTCCATCTCCAGATCGAATAGATTTTTCAACAAAATCTGAAGCCATATGGCTTCACAACTGGTGGAACATGTTGCAATATATTACGTTTCTACCGTGCTGATAGAAATAATGGATTTCTTCCTACTTTGCCATGAAGTCATGGCTGACCCCAGACTGAAAAAACATTCTAAAGTGATCTTTCTATTAGAAATACTTCTAGCTCAATCCGAATCAATATATCCATACAATCTGAAGTCATGATCTCTAGTATAACAGAGACTAAAATACAACGTACCCTTAAGGTATCTCATCACATGTTTTGCAGATACAAGGTGAACGCATATGGGTTCTACCATAAATTGACTCAAGGTGTTCAAAGAAAAACATATATCTGTCATGGTATTCGTCAGATAAATCAACGATCCAATGATCTGTCTATACAACGTGGAATCAACCAATTCTGACGAAGTATCAACCAAGAGCTTCAACTTTTTTTCCATGGGTGTGTTCATGGATTTATATTCCAACATATCAAACCTCTTCAGTATTTCAATTGCATACTTCCCTTGGTTAAGGAAGATCTTCTCTGGGCTCTACCAAACTTCAAGACCTAAGTAATAATGCATCAGGCCTAGGTCTTTCATCTCAAATTCTACAGTGATATTCTTCTTACAATTTTGTGATGAGATTTTCTTCTCTAGTTAAGAATAAGTCATCGGCATACAACAATAATATAAATGGCTCATAACCTTGAAGTAAAGGTTAGAATCAACTTTGCTCTTGGTAAAGCCCAAGCTCTTCAAGAAACTGCCAATTCTGCCATACCAAGCTTTAGGAGCTTGCTTCATTTTGCAGACATGAGTCTTTCTATCTTCAACTTAAAATCAATTTTTCACATCACTTTGTACCAACCTGGTACACTTGCTCAGTTTCAAATCAATATGCACAATCATGCGCTAGATTTATGTGCTTTCTACAAAGAACTACCTGTCTGACTACCCGTGAGTATGTCCTATCTTCTTTCTGAAACTATTCCTTCTAGAACTAGGACTTTGCACCTGCAACTACTCTGAATCTGAGAATGGTTGCTCCATTCTCATTGTGAATGCTGAAATATGAGAGTAACTCCTTTACTCCATCATGGCAACAACTTCATCTGAAACTGAGAGTGGCTCAATAACTGATACTGAAGGTAGCTCTTCTTCTTTCATGTAGGTAACTCTATCTTTTATTTTAGTCATGTCTCCATGACCCAACTAATGTACTTCACCAACTACCACTCAATTTTAAATATGGGGATTGTTCCCCCTGCATCTCATACTATATATGAATCATGGTTGTTCTGGTTGTCTTCATGAATACTGGAACTATTTCTTCAATTAATGGAGTAAGTGTATAGCCATAGTATTCTCCCTCTTGCTGGGAGAATCCTATGGACACACATAAGGCTTTGTACATCTACAACATGCTTGATCTATTAGATCAATCTTGGAAGTCAATACTGACTTCTCTTCTAGTCTCACGAAAAAATCCACATCCTAGTCTTTTTGACTGGCTTCCTTCTTTGTCATTGAAACAAGGGAATCTTTCCAGAAGATTTCATATCTCCTAGAAGTTTCTGAAGCTACGACCTAGTCTTCTCATGGAATTTGTCTCTTAGTCCTAGAAGTTGTCTCTTCATCTGATCCTTTATGAGATCAGGCTTACTCTTGATTTCTTTTGAGTCTACAAGGACTTCATCATCTCTTACAAAGTATACTTGGTGTTGAATACCAAGTCTAAATATGAAAAGTTGAGTCAAACTTCAAGTGAATTATGATTTCTGTCAAGGTGGCTTCATTATCCTTTGAACAAGTCTAATGTGAGTTCTTGTTCTAATGTTCAGTCATCTTTGGAGCCTTCTTCTCCTTACGATCAATCTCCATATGAGATACTCTGGATCTCAAAAATAGCTTCTTCCTCATCTTCTTTGGTACATGGATGTATACCGTCATGTACACGACTTGGGTAGTCTGTTTCATGTCTCATATAATTTGTTTCCTTCTCCAAACTTCACTATAGCTTCCTCAGGGTTATCACCCGTGACCTGAAATAAGGTTAACAAAACAACAAGAAATAATAATACTCTTTTGATAATAGTAATAAAACAATAGAATGAATAATCGTCATAGTAGCTCCTTTAGGGATATCACTTGTGGCCTTTTTGAAACAAAGATCAAAAGTAAGAGATACAATATGAAATGAGATCAACACTCTTCTAGTGTTGTGATCAACATTCATCCATGGTAACCTGGAACCAACACGTGAAGTTTCTCCTAGAGGAGATGTTAGTTGTATCTGGTAAATGATTACATTAAGAATTTATTTCAATATGCTCACATGCTACCAAGTATAATACTTTTCAAATATTGCTACCTCAACTATAGTGTTTACTTGTAAACGGGTAGTTATCAACTTGTCATGTGCAACTTTGAATCTTATCAACTTAATTAATCAAACCTGGAACCTGGAGTCTTGTCCTCAAGAATGAGTGTGTTGCTTTTCTTCCAAGTCTCCTTCACTCAAGATGACACGTGTTTCATCAACCTGTCTTCTATACTAAGACAATATGTTATATTGACAGAAATCTGGGTTAGAGAATAAAATCTATCATCTCAACTTTAATCAATCTAATACCTTGACTTTAATTTTTGACCAAGGTTTAGTATGATAGTCATAGCTTCAACATGCAACCTAGATCAAAATAATGTCATAACAAATAGATGCATATCAGAATAATCAAACCTGGGTTGCATTATTCCTCTAAATGTGTTGGATCTGAGATCCTTTTGTATCTATGGAAATAGATCCCTTCTCCTACAAATACCCTTTAAAGCTTAACAATTTAAACATATATGAGCACATACCTCTGATAGTAGTGGCACCATCTGGTAGCAACGATAATAATTATCAACCCTTTAAATCTTTAAGGGTGACTGCAACTAGTACTGCAACTAATACTTCAATTGATACTACAATTGTAATTGATACTGCAACTGATTCTGAAACTGCAACTGCAACTGCAACTTAGGGTTTTATGAGGAAACCCTAATTTTTCAAACTTCAAATTTTGATCTAGGGACTAGATGCACTAGTCTGAGGCTAGTTTGCTGGAGTTGTTAGATTTCAAAAATTTCAAGTTTCACTCCTTGAAACTTGACCTGCGAAAATCTGGACTGGTACTTCTCATATTGGTTTTGGTTTCTTGGTTTTTCTGGTTTTCTAGTACTTCTTGTTTTCTGGTACCAATCAAAACTAGGGTTTGAATTTTCGAAGGATTTGTCCACTGAAAAGGTGTGCTCAAGCTTCCAAAAGATTCACTAGGGTAGGGCACACTTTTCTAGATGGTTTTTAGGAAAAAATTCCTCTCCAAAAAAAATCCCTAATTTTCTTGTACGACAACAATGACGTTTTTGCTTATCCAATGAAAGGTTCTCTCTTTAGCTTAGATCTGATACCATGTTAATTTTTGAGCTATTATTAGGTTTCTTTTCAATTTACTAGATAACCATAGCATAGGTAGGATCACTAAGAGAAACACAATCAAAGATACACGACATTTATCTTGGAAACCCTCATGGGGGAGAAAACCCAACAAAAATTCCTTAATATAGATAGCCAATACAATGCCAAGACAATAAACCAAAACACAAGAGAATATTCAACACTAAGCAATGCGCCTCTCTTCCTTCTTCTCCCAACTGCAACCCTCCAAAATCGTGCACTTGATGAGTGAATGAGTGAGTGAACAAATGATGCGCTAGCCTCCTTTATTTATACTATATGATAGGAGCTCGAAAGGTGTCTCTTCACTGGGCAGGGCCGACTTTTCTTCTTAGGGGTTAAAACCACTTTAATAAACCCCGGGGGATGAATTCTTAATTAGCATAATATAATTAGGGTTTGACCAATCCACAAAATGGGATTTGGTCAAGTACGAAGCCCAACATGATCACTCCACAAAAGGGGATTGATCTAATGAATAATAACTCAATAATAAAAAGAATACTCTTTTCAGTTACAATATTTCAACAATTGCCAATCTAGATTCTTCCTGAGTACAATCCTCCCATAGTTTTCTAAACCTTGTTAGCCTTTTTCTTGAACATATGCCCTAAAATTTAAATGAATGATTCTCAAAATTTGGGGAGACCGTTCAAGGTAGTCATTACAAACTCAACTTCTTCGATTGTTTCTCCAATGAATTCTAGCCATTCTTTGATCCGAGACACTTTTGTGAATTATGATTTGATAGTTTATGAACTTTGCATATTCACATTCTTGAGTTGTGTTCTCAAGATCATCTTCCGATTTATATTATTTCCTTCATACAGTCGGGATAAGGCATAAAAGATTTGCTTGGGAGTTGTCAATGACGAGACGTGGGGGATCAAATGATCCTTGATGGAATCAACAATGATTCTCTTTTTCCTCACTAGGTTCTTTTTGTACTTTTCTTTGGCCTCATCTTCATCAGGTTCTAGAACTTCTTCTTTTACAAAATCTTCTAGATCATTCTCTTCTAGAATGAGCATCACTATGTACTTCCATGCTCAGAAGTTAAAAACACCTTCAAGATTCTCATGAATCTTGGTATTGGGTGCCATGTTGTGCTTGAACAATATAATAAAGAGATCAAAATTTTCAAAGAATTTTTTGTACTTAACAGAGAGTGCTATGCCAAGGTGACTAGTTCCAGCTTCAATTCTGCAGCTGTCAAGACTAGGGTTTATGAGGAAACCATAATTTTTCAAAATGTGAATATTAGGATTCTTATCTGAGGGAAAGGTGCTCCCTCTTAAAGCGAGTTCTTTGGTGGTCTTACTTTGATCAACACCCTTTAATAAGTAGGTGAAAATACCTCCTAGGGTTTGTGCAGTTGCAGGTAGTTGTAGCAACTGCAGTAGTTGCAGTTTTCAAAACTTCGTCAAACTGAAATTATAATCCCAAGGAAAGATGTGATATGGTTAGGAGAGTATCCCTATGGTCTTATTTTCCCCAACGAGCTCTCCTAAACTGTGCAAATGGCTTCTTTTAGGCCCGTTATGAAACCATGTTAAAATTCTTCTTAAGAAGTTAAGTGTGGGTAGTATTCTTTAACTTTAGTTTATTAAAACAATAACTTCATGCATACGGATCACTGAAAGAAACACATCCATAGTATACACAAGATTTATCCCTGGAAACCCTCGTGGGGGAGAAAACCTAGTAAATATTCTTCAATATAGATTCTTCAATAAGTATAATGTCTCTCTAAAGAGAGAACTCACCAAAACAGAAGATCCACCAGAAACCCTAACCAAAACAAAGTAGTGCACCAATAGACCAAGATAGCACCAATAGACCAAGATAGTCCTTCACCAGATAACCAAAACCCTTTACCGAGACACCCCTCCTTTGTAGTTGCATCGCTCCTTCTTTGTAGCTATGTCACTCTTGAAGACTTGCACACTATATGAGAGAGCTAGTTGTGTGTCTTCAAATGAGGCGCTAGGCCTCTTATAAATACTAGTTGGACTACCCATAATTAGGTCGGGGACAACTTGTCCACTTTACCCTTCTAATGTACTTTTGACTTGTCAAGGCACAATAGGGCCGACTTTTACAAAAGTACAATAGGGATGACTTAACAAATATAATACAAAATTAATATTTAGGGTTTTGTCTTGGTCAAATACAATATGGATATGAAAATAATATCTTCCAAAGCTACTCAAACTTCAACATGAATATGATAATGTATTAATATTTTGTCAATTCAAAATTGGGTATATGCTAATTCACAAATAAAATTATGTTTTTATTTCAAGAAGTTCCTTGAAATGGGAATGGCGTTCACAATGATTTTGCACTTGTTTATGAGAATTGAATGGTAATCCTTGACAATTTGTATATGACAACATTAACTTTCCATCTCATTTTATAAATGTTTTTTTTTAAGTGGAATCCACTTTGTGGTTGGGTTATTCTTCTCACATAATTGTTTATCCACTATACAATATGGTCCACCATTTGTTAGAAACAAGGAACTCTTATATTCTTTCATTTGCAATAGGGAAGTGCCAAATTTATAAGGTTTGTGATGAAGATGAGAACTACTCACCATTGAACTTTATGGGCACAAACATGATTTATTTTCTTGAAATAAAATTTTCATTTTTTTAATAAAATTATATGCGTAGAAAGATTAGATTTTAGTGCTTGCCAAAATAAAATAAAAAAAACTTGGAAGCTAAAAAGCATAGGTAGGGACTAAGCTATCATGTAGCGCTTGTTATATATGTTTTATACTTTATCAAAAGATTTGCCAAGAATTCACAATGTTTCATAATTCAATGAAAGATTTGCCAAGACTTTAAAAGGTTTTATAATTCAGTGAAAAATATGCCAAGTATTTACAATATTTTGTAATTCAATGGAAGATTCGCCAAAAAATTAATATAAATATTACATTATTGATAAAATATCCTTCAAATTTTCCTATGTATCATGGGGATTCACCCATTTATTATACATCTTAATTTAGGAGGGATTCTAAAATTTTTCCCTGCACGCCATTTCTAGAAAATAGGTCAAGGCTAATCCACAAAATATTTAATCCAGTGCAACATGTTTCTTTCCTTAGAAAATTATAGGATTAATAATCTTATTAGGCCTCACTAGGTACTACAATAGGTTTATCCATAGTGATGTTGAAACTACAACCTCCCTTCCAACCCTTCTAAAACAAAATTCATTTTAGTGGCCTCAAGAGGCCACCCATTAATTTTTCACTCTAAAGGAAGCTATGGCACATACACTTGTTTTGTCAAATCCAAATTTTACTAAGGTATTCATCATTGAATGTGATGCTTTGGGAACAAGACTTGGTGCAATTGTAATATAGGAGGATAGACCCATTTTCTTTGAAAGTAAGCACCTCAAAGGAAGAGAGCTTGAAAAGTCCACATGTGAGTGGGAAATGTTGGCCATATTGCATGTAGTAAAGAAATGGTGTCAATACCGACTAGCTAGAAATTTCAAGGTTTAGATTGGCCATTCTAGCCTTAAATATTTTTTGGAGGAATGAGACACTTCTAAAGAGCATCAAAAGTGAACAAAAAAAATGTAGGGTTATGGATTTTAGGTCATCTAGAAAAAGGAAAAAGAAAACAACATTGTGGTTGATGCACTCTCTTGAGAACATGCATATGCATTCTATGTCTATGCCATATTTTCACTCTTGCCAACATGGATAAAAGAGTTGAGGAAGGAGTGGCATGCTAGCCCATCCACATAATATTTTATACACCAAGTTCAAGATGGTTTCCACCATCCATAACATTACACTTTGGAAGTTGGAATTTTGAGGTATAAAA
>JASDQU010588068.1:12347-60881 GCA_032191745.1 Picea mariana | reverse complement strand
ATGTATGTATGTATGTATGTATGTATGTATGTATGTATGTATGTATGTATGTATGTATGTATGTATGTATGTATGTATGTATGTGTATATGTATATGTATATGTATATGTACAACAGATTCGATTTACAAAAGTGTAGACATTCAGAAATATGTAAGTTCATTTCCATACAGTGCGTAACTATAAGTTCGGACTGTACAGACATTAGATACTGAATATGCATTAAGACGTTAGCCCATGATAAATAATTTAAGTAAAGGAAGAGGCCAGAATGGTGAGAAGATTCGAATAAAATCATCCAACAATCATTATATTATTTCAAATAGATAGGAGGAAAAGGTCCTATAGCTTAACTTCAAAGAAGTTATTACATATATCAACTAGGCCATAAAATCAAGAGCACGAATTGGGAATTTCTCTCTTTCTAGCCACTACAGGAAATTGAGCGAAACTATACTTAATATCAATAAATCTAGATTGAAATAGTGTCCTTCATTGTTTGAAATAATGAAGAGTTTACAAAGGGAAATCAAATACCTTTCGCACCGAGGATAGGAATGAAACATCCGAGATTTGCACAGACGAAAGCTCTGCAAAGATTTACCATTAAATATTAGTAATTATATGAAATAAAGGTAAATGAAAAACATCAACAGCATGATAAATGTAGTAATAGAGTATTCCAGAGTGGTACTCAACTTATGACATGCAGACTCATGTCCTTCCCTTTCTGCTTTCTAGTTGGATAGGGGTCGGGGCCGAGGGAGAATGGTCCAA
This sequence comes from Picea mariana, assembly GCA_032191745.1. NCBI lineage: Eukaryota > Viridiplantae > Streptophyta > Pinopsida > Pinales > Pinaceae > Picea > Picea mariana. Next base: position 60,105 of record JASDQU010588068.1, on the reverse strand, counting down.
TGACTCTCTGATGGGTACCCTTTCAACAACAGGGACCATCATTAGTGTTGGTACCAAATCTCAAAATCCATTACTCATGAAAATGAAATAATTGACAGTACTAGTTTTATTTTAACATATAAGTGGTATAAGGCATGCTTTGCGAAGACATAGTATAAATTTTTCATGCAGAACAAATACTATACCTAACTGTTGAGTTTAAACCTTCTAGAGCCAAATTGCAGAGGATATTTATAAATCAAAAATCAATACATAGATATCCTTCTATTGAATCCAAATGGTGTAGACTATGATAATGACAATAACCTCTGTAAACTCAAGAGGAATTTATATACCATAGGGTATCTTTAATGGGCTGTTCAAAAATCCCAGAGGTCACATTTTAATGACACCAGATAGAAATGTATTAGACATAAAGAAAGCAACATATGCGAAGGAACCAACTAAAACTTGATTAAACTATAGAAGTATGGATTTACCCCTTTACAAAGAAAGGAAAGAAAATACAATGTATTATGCATTACACAGTGGGACCATTCTTTTTCGAAAGAGAATTTCTCACATAGTCTCACGAAGATTCAGCTTCAGGCCTCGACTTACGATAACAAAGGGACTGTAAGGAGTAACGATAACAAAAAGTTACGAAACCCTAGGAATTGAAACATAGACAAAGCGATACAGATCCATTCTCTCTAAACAAGAGGAGGAATTCCGATGTCTTCAAAGAGATTGAAGAAGAAATGACCGAATAATACCATTTCTTTGGGAATGGGGACAACCCAGAAAATAACTATAGAGAAGTAACGATAAAGGGAAGTTTTAGCATAAAGATAATGTATAATAGAAGTTACAGAATGAATACAGATTTCGCTATAACGATTTTCCGAAGAGCCACCTCATTATTCAACCATAGTAACATGTTAAAAATACTTACCAGGGAAGTTGGACCACGCTGTCTATTACACCAATTAAATGACCTCCAGTGTGGACAGTCTCCTCTGCTAAAAAAATAATACACTGAGCCTTTCGAAGAACTCCACAATTAAAATTGTAAACACATTAAAACCTAAAAGGAACCTTGATTACTCAGTGTAAATTCTAAGGGTGTGAGGGAGGGTCTAGCCATGTGATGAGGGCATATTTGGTGTGACACGTTGGATGAAAAGCCAGGTGAAAACAACGTAACGCGCGCACACAAGACTGCCATTAAATGGTATTTACAGAGTCTTAACTCCTCTTGATAGTAGACCATCCCTTCCACATAAAGAATTTCATGAAATTAATAGACCCCTCTGTGACTCGATGAGTTTGGATCTCATTCACATCAATTATATTAGTTTTAGTTAGCATATTGATCAAGTTAAGACTTGGTTGGAACATCTTTTAGTTAAGTTAGAGTAATGAGAGTTAACATGAGACCTCATTAGTCGAACCCCTTTAGGTAAATATACTGGAATATCACTAAACTCGATGTATAAGTTAAATAATCATGTTTAATGAATGGGACTCTGTGTTTATGCCAGGCACATATTACTAAGCCGATCTCATGACTATATAGATGGGAAGCAAATTGTATCTCTAGGAAAAATTCAATAGTCTTGCGCACAAACTTAGGAATATCATGTTAAAGATAGATTTGGAATATAATCCCTAAGTCTAACCACTCTATAGATATATATGTATATATAGGTGAATAGGATGGAGGCTAAAGGGAATTACTAGAACCCTTGGTGATTTATCCTTATAATGTTACTATCCAAAGTAAGTTAGAATGGTATAGTTATAACATCATGTGGTAGGTATAACTTAAGTTACACCACATATATTTATAACAGGAATGAGGACCTCCTCCTTTTACCAACAAACATATAAAATGAAATTGAGGATTAATGATCCACAATTTTTTTATTTTTATTTTTATTTTTTATGGCAAATTTGAGGTACATTACAGGTTCATTATCAGCATATGCTCTGTTTTGATGTCTTTGATTTGATGATTTGATAAAATCCAAATGAACGTGCTTATTAGAAGAATTCCAGACTCTTCTCATCAGTTTTGAAAAATTAAATTATGTATGTGACATGATAAAAAATATTCAATGTTTATCTCAAACATACAAAGTCTCATGAATGGACATTGGCCTTCATTAAAAAAAAGGGAGGTATAAGTGCATGTAACTGAGATGAAGCCTAAGTAATCTCAGTATGAGAAATGATCTATGGTGGTATGTGTTCAATTGGATTAGAATTTCATATTTCAATTGAGTTTCAAATAATTTTGATGTGATTTTGTGAAAATAGTCACCTATAGGAGTTTGTAGCACCAAGAATCTGTTCCCTGTACAGTGCACTGCAAACACATCCATCTTCAACAAGAAACAAACAAAGTTCAGGGTGAAAATTATTATGGTAAAGAAGTTGCAGGGGTTATTCTTCAAGTTCTAAAGACATCAAGCATATGTATAGCAGCTTTAGGAACACTGTGTGTTTTCCAAAAGAATTTGAAGTTTTATACCTAGTCATAAACTCTAATTGTGCATAAGGAAGTATGAGAGAGTTAAATGGATGGGATAAGGATTTTCTTAGAATTTTGGAGGATTTAATATGTTATAATAGACCTAATGCAACCTATCCAAACTTCATCTTCAAAATTCAAAATATTTTTATGCAATTTTGTGAAAACAGTCACCTATAGGACTTTGCAGTGCAAACTACCTTTTTTACACTATCTGCACTGCAAACCAGTCTGTTTTCAACATGGAAGAGTTTGGGTCAGATTTGATTTATTATTCAAATTTTCTAGTGATGAATCATACTCCAGATGGTGATGACAGTTCGATCAAGCCTTTTTCTCCTCTAGGATGGCTTGTGTGGCATTTGAAGACCCCAAGTTTGAAATTGATTCTTAGCCCTTGATTTTAGGATCTCAAATCCTATTTTTGTGATAGATTAGATTTTTCTTTGCCAAGTGTTTTTCAGATCCATATTTTGGGATACCCAACATAAATATAATAAGACACTTTGAGGGTCTAATTCTCGGTGGAAGATATCAAGGGGACAAGTCATTACTTTGCCCTATTGTTTAGTAAGAAGAAACATGAAAATCTGCATTTTCCTGTTTTAGTCATTTTTTTTGGAGATATATTCTGATGAACTGGAAAGGTAGTTTTGGAATGTGAGAGAGGTTTTTCACAATAAAAAGCTCCTAGTAAAAAAATTCTCTCCGTTTTCAAACAACTATTTTCATTTGGGAGATATAGGTAAATCTTTGAGCAACATTTTCCAGAAATTTGACAATTTGTATTTTCCATCCACCTCATAAATTCGAATTTGACTTGGAGATATAAAGATAGGTAAAGATTTTATAAGATCCATTTATTTTGGATCTATATGAGCATGTAATATCTATAAAGAGGACCAAAGGGAGGAGCTAAAGGGGGTTCAAAAATGAAGACTTTGATATACTCTTTTTGTAAAGACCTTTTGATATATATATTGGAATATAAGCACTTCTCTCAGTTCTTGTTCAGATTTCTTTTCATTCATCTTTTCCTGTACCTATGGTTGAATGATATGTTCATTTATTTTGTTTATATAGTGATTGATTGAAGTCCTTTAATCATTGCATTGGTGGACAAAAACATAAGTACTTTTCCTTGCTATAGTCATCCTTTCATGTATGTTTTTAATGTATATGATGTTGCTGGTATAGTGAGTGTTCTTCATCCATATCAGTTATAAACCATCTGATCAGTACTTTTGAGGGCCTTATCTTGTCTGGATATGTTCAAGTGTTTCTTGAGTGAGGGATTTATTAAATGAGTTATTAATTTTTTGATCCATTTTCATACATTTCATTGAGCATTTGATTAAGTTACCAAGCTCACTCGACCTACAACCTAGAGTGACTCTTGGAGTGATAGCAGAGTGTTTGATTCTACAACACATGATTATGTACTTTCATGGTTTTTAATGTAGAATTTGACTAGCTACCTAGCTTGTTTGAAGGCATGACTAAAAAGGTGTACTAAGGCATGGGAAATTGGAGTTGAAGGTAAGTAATGTGGAAAGGCATTGGAAATTTCAACCAAATAATGTTTATGGCATACAATTCAAGACATTAAGCTATTACCCATGTCCCAACAAATGGTCAGTAACTCTGTATTGTCAGAATCCATGCACCTACTAATCCTATAGACAAATAAAGAGATATATTCTATGGTACAATTAATATTGGCGAATCTTTGGCTCGAGGAAATTTTAACAATACCTCCTATTCACGTATTGCAAAAGGGATTTTGAAGAATATTGAAAGAGGAATATCCACCTACAATTTCAACTTCATATGTGCATTGGAGAGTAAGCTATGGGGATCGAACCTCGGACCTCCCAATACGGTGGAGCGCCTTCACAAAGTGTGGGATACCACTAGCCCATGGGTTATTACTTGATTTATATATGTGTTAACATATATTTAAAGTGTAATGTTTTATGTGTTGGTGCGGGGTCCGGGTTGGGGCTTAGCTCCAACCCCCGATTTAATGTGCCACCCATATGAACCTTGCCAACAAAGATTCGCGCGGGATTTTTTAAATGGCCAACAACCTATGCACTTGCCACTTGTCGAGCGGAAATTCAACCTTGGAACAAGGGGCCTAACATTGCACTAGGACGTGGCCATACGACCCCCATGCGCCCAACACCTCCATGATTCAGGGGCTTAGTTCGCTAACAATACGACAATTTGGTGTGTTTTGCGGGCATGCACCCGTGTGATGGGTTTAGGCATGGAAAATGCCTAGAAGCCAAGTTACTCACACAGGAGGTGCGAATTGGCGAACCAGAGACAACAGGCTTGAAGGAGGAAAATGGCAGGAGGCTTAACTTCTTCATCTTTTGGCCAAATAAGGTGCCGAAAAAGCCCAGCTAGGGGTTTTTGGATGTTTTGAATCCATTGGCACTATTTTCAAAGTCATTTGGAGACTTATATTGTAGTTTTTACACCATTTAAGTTTCAGGGAGCTCCAGGGAGCTTAGGGCCACCATGAAGGAGGTCATGCTCAGATGAGCCCAAGTCTATTTTCTGTGACTGAATAGTCATTTTTTACTAATTATTATGCTTTGAACACATTGGGATAGGTTTTAGAAGCATTTGAGGACTATTACAAGTGTTTTTGCCATAAGGAATCTCAGGGAAGCTCAAGGCCACATGTAGAAGAGGTCATGCTCGGATGAGCCATGGTCCATTTTTAGAGTTCTATTAGTCATTTTTATGGTTTTTATGTATTCTGAACCCAATGGTACAGCCTATAAATACATTGGAGTTGAAAATCAGCTTGTAAAAGAATCTTTGAAAAACTAATCCTAGAGAGCCTAGTCCATTGATGGAGGCTCAAGGAGATGTAGCCCAGTTGGCGGTGAACTCCTTTATCATGTTCTTCTTTTTGTGAGTTGCTGGTTATATTTTGCTGCATGTTATGTTGTTGTTGTATTTATTTAAACAACATTTAACCTTTTAAATAACCTCACACATAAACACATAAAAGAGGCATAAACTTGACACATAAATCCTCTTGCACAATTGAGACATTGAGCAAGGTCCTAAAGTTTATTTTAATGGAGTAGAGGGTGCTTACATAGAAAAACAAGTCAGCCCCCTATTTTAAGATCAGGTGGTATCAGAGCATAGTTTTTCTCATATGATTTCCATTGATATCTAGAGATTTAGCTGTTGGTATTATTGTGCAAGTTTTGTGTTGAAGTTTGATATCTTGCAAGGATGGAGGAAGCTTCAAACATTGATAGTTCTCATACATCTTCATTATCCAAGTTCTTTGACAAAGAGAGGTTGAAGGAGTTTGTAACCATGAGAGATATGGTGCAAGAGATGTGGGAAGATAGGAAGAAGACCATTGTCCTTCAAGAGCATTTGATGGTCATGAAGGAGGAGAAGCACCAACTTCTTGAAAAGTTGCATGAGATGGAGACTCAGCTCCATGAGGCAAAGGATACCCTTACCAAGTACATGAATGAACATGAGGTATGTAATGCTAGTTTTTGTTCAAATTCCTCTCAAGATGAATGATTTGGTGTTTTTGAAAATCACACAAGAGGAATAGGGTCCAAGTTATTATTAAAAATGGGCTATGAAGGTAGAGTGTTAGGCAAGCATGCACAAGGCATTGTTGAGCCTATTGTTGTTGAGGAGAGGCCCAAGTATAGGGGTCTTGGATATGAACAGAAAGATGGAGAAAATTCCAAATTTGAGGAGACAAGGGAAACAGTTCCAAGAACAACTTTTGTTGCAAGTTCAATCCCTCAAGCATGCAAAGTTTGTGTTCAAGATGAATGCAAATGTATGAAACAAGAGAGTTGTGACAGCCATGAGGACAAGAACATTTTTGTTGGTATTTAAAGGAGAGCTAGTAACTCTTCAAATTCACCTCCACAAGAAGGCGATAAAGGTGAATGTTCAAGAACTTTTGTTGCAAGTTCAATCCCTCAAGCATGCAAAGTATGTGTTCAAGATGAATGCAAATGTGTGAAACAAGAGAGTTGTGACAGCCATGAGGACGATAAATTTTTTGTTAGTCTTCAAAAGAGAGCTAGTAAATCTTCAAATTCACTTCCTCAAGAAGGTGATAAAGGTGAATGTTCAAGGTATATTTCTGCCTATAACTCGATTGCTTTTGATTATGTTAAGCATGGTAAGTTTGCATGTAAAAATGGAAGAAAAATTCCATGTACATATTGTGGTTTAGATAGCCATCATGTTTCAAGATGCTGGAAAAGATTGACCACATTTAGGAAACTTGAAAAGAGGATGCAAAATATTTGCACTCATTGCCAGAAGAGAGGTCATCTCATTGACCAATGTTGGACATTGCATCAAACAACTCATCCACGTCACGAGAAGCAGATGGATAAAGAGACTGGCAAGAATGGAAGAGGAGATTCCATCATCGATGTGAGTCAAGATGATTCACAAGAAGATGATTTTTCAGCAGAAAAAGTCACCATTGAATTGGCTTGGTAAGAAATGGTTAGATTTCTTGAGCAAGTAAGGCTTGCATTTTTCTGTTGTAGATGCACATTTCAGCCTTATGTATTCATTTTTGTTGAAATCATGACAAGTTGTAGCAGCTTATCATAACTTGTAAGATGCAAGTTTGCATGTGAAAGCATTCTTTTTGTTGCACAACTTCACCAGGAGGATGTAAAAGAGGGGTATGATACTCACTTATTGCAGCCATTTAGCTTTTCATTTCCAACTCTTATGTACCCACATGTTTTTGGGTTTATGTACTTATGTTGTACTTGAAGGAGTGTTGAAGAGCTATGCACATGGATGTGATTTTGTATGTGTAAACAGTGAACTTTGTGATAGTTTCATTGAGTGACTCATGAATGTAGCATGGTTGTGTATCATGAGTGTCGACTTGTCATTTTGGAATGTCGATATGTTTCAAATGAGTCTCGACTTGTGTCGATGTTGTCTTGCTACTATGTTGTGTCAATCATGTTTTTTCGACTTATGTTTAGTTGATGGTGTTTGTTGGCTTGTAAGTCAATATTGAGTACACCAAGATGCAGGAAAACACCATGTACTTTGATGAAGTACAAGATGCGACCATTTTTTCTTGAAGAACAAAAATACTTTGTTCGCATCATTTTTAGTCTTGTATAAAGTTTGTTTTCAAGATTGATGGTTTTCTTGGTTTGTGACAAGATGTCGCAGGAAAGTTTTTTTTGCAGCCATTGTAGAGCGGATTGTGTTGACACCAAAGAGTTCACAAGAGGGACTTGATTCTCAGTGGGAAGGCTGATAGTTTTCCAAGCAAAAAGAGAATAGTGGGTCAACAATAGCTAGAGAATAGTGGTTGAGGGACATAACCAGTTGCAGTGTAAGGCATGTCAAGGTACCTAGGTGATTCCCAAAAAGACTTTTCAAGTAGAATCAATTGATAGAACTTGGAATAAGAAGAGTATTGAAGCTTAGGAAGATAATCATTATCTTTTATGGGTCCAAAAGCCTTTCAGTGGGAAGGTGTGATCAGTATCTGGACCAGGGGTCAAAATTTAGCCCAAAACTCAAAGTGTTCAGAATCACCTCAAAACGAATGGGTGCGTAGACCTCATCATCACGAACCCAACACACTTCAAATAGGTTCAAATAGACATCATATGAGGGAGATATCACATTCTGTTCGATTTTCCAAACAGGAAAAAAATATGCTGACTGTACAGTCTATACAGGATGATGTGGCAGGGCCGTACCTCACACGTGGAAGGTGACGTGGCAACATGATGTGGCATGGTGATGACATGGAAAGTGCTGATTGAACAGACAATTGGCAGGACATGTGGTCGAATTATTTTCTAACATGTGGCACGTGTTTGGCAAGCTGGATGGTGCCATGTGGCCCAGACATGGGCTGCCATGTGGCACCATGATTGGGTTTGGTATGTTAAAAAATTATGGAGCCCGTGGGGATCGAACCCTGGACCTCCCAATATGGTGGAGCACCTTCGCAGAGTGTAGGATACCACTAGCCCATGGGTTATTACTTGATTTATATATGTGTTAACATATATTTAAAGTGTAATGTTTTGGGTGTTGGCGCGGGGTCCGGGTTGGGGCTTAGAACCAACCCCTGGTTTAATGCACCACCCATATGACCCTTGCCAAAAACAATTCATGCGGGAGTTTTTAAATGGCCAGGAACCCACATGCCCACCACTTGTTGAGCAGACATTCAACCTTGGAACGAGGGGCCTAACATTATGCTGGGACGTGGCCATATGGCCCCCATGCACCCAACACCTCTGTGATTCGGGGGCTTAGCTCACTAATGGTGCGAAAATTTGGTGTGTTTTGCAGGCATATGCGCATGTGCTGGGTTTAGGCACGGGAAACGCCTAGAATCCAGGTTACTCACACATGAGGTGCGAATTGGCGAACCAGAGAGAACAAGCTTGAAGGAGGAAAATGGTAGGAGGCCTAACTTCTTCATCTTTTGGCCAAATGAGGTGCCGAAAAATCCCAGCTAGGGGTTTTTGGATGTTCTATATTCATTGGAACTATTTTCAAAGTAATTTGGAGACTTCTATTGTAGGTTTTACACCATTGAAGTTTCAGGGAGCTCCAAGGAGCTTAGGGCCACCATTGAAGGAGGTCATGCTCAGATGAGCCCAAGTCTATTTTCTATGACAGAATAGACATTTTTGACTAATTGTTATGCTTTGAACACATTGGAATAGGTTTCAGAGGCATTTGAGAACTTTTACAAGTTTTTTTTCCACAAGCAATCTCAGGGAAGCTCAAGGCCACATGTAGAAGAGGTCATGCTCGGATGAGCCATGGTCCGTTTTCAGAGTTCTATTAGTCATTTTTGGGGTTTTTATGCATTCTGAACCCAATGGTACAGTCAATAAATACAATGGAGTTGAGAAGCATCTTGTAAAATAATATTAGACAAACTAATCCCAGAGAGCCTAGTCCATTGATGGAGGCTCAAGGAGATGCAGCCCAGTTGGGGGTGAACTCCTTTATCATGTTCTTATTATTGTGAGTTGCTGGTTATATTTTGTTGCATGTTATGTTGATGTTGTATTTATTTAAAAAACATTTAAACTTTTAAATAACCTCACACATAAACACATAAAAGAGGCATAAACTTGACACATAACTCCTCTTACACAACTAAGAAATTGAGCAAGGTCCTAAAGTTTATTTTAATGGAGTAGAGGGTGCTTGCATAGAAAAAAAAGTCAACCCGCTATTTTCAGATCACCAAGACTCATGTATCTAAGGGATAATGGCATGGTTGATGGGGAGACCCAAGTTTCAATTGGGCCATGGATAGTGAGTGGAGCAACCACTTGAGAGAAAGAAGGAAAGATATATGTTACATCAAAAGGGGGATATGTTGAAGTGGTCAGGAGAGGGTTAGATCAAGGGAAACAACTATAGATCTAAGAGGAGGGGATTCCCTCTTGCTTGGAAGAGAGGTGAGTTTCAAGCTAAGAGGGAGGTTTAGTGAGTTGAATGTGAGGACCTCACAATATATCAAGGCCTTGCGAGAACTCTATCTCAACACCTTGGAGGCAAATCGAATGGTTATATATTACCACCTTCTCCCCCCATACTTGGATGAGTATGTGGTCATATACCATGGATGTAAGAGGGTGGAATGTTGAACATGTTCATGATTGGATTCTAGTTTTCCTAAACATTAGAGTTTTTAGGATGCATGTATTAATGTTCAAGAGGTTGGGAGAATGTTGGGAGAAATAAGAGGAACCTCAATTATTTTCGAGAAAAGGGACACAACACTCCCTATTGTAGGGGAAGGATAGTATAATAAGTAGCATTTACCAGATAGAGGGGGGATAAAATTAATCCTTGATCACTTATAGAATGGGATCATCCTTTTTAAGCATGACAAGGACTAAAATATCTTCAAGGGAATTTTATATATTTCCATCAAGGACATGGACAATTTTGGATGGAGGCATTTCTCCCGGACCTCTTCATGAAAGATTGTGAATCTATGGTTTATGTACAAATATGTGATATGTGGGTTTATGATGATATTTTGAATTCTCCAATCACATTCTCCATTGAACTTGTGTAAAGCATTCCATTTGGTGTTTGTTGCACTAAGTGTAAAGAACAATGTTGGAGAATTATAAGACGTAAGTTAGGTATGTGCTATTTGTTACATATTTTCTCTTTTATTTTAATGGTATCCATATTTTGTATTGTTCAAATGAGGAATTAACCCGTAACTGATGCCATTAGACACAAACTTAATCCTATGTACGACTAAGGAGAAAACACAACACACACTAATTAATCTAGGAGGCAAGCATGTAAACAAACCTTCTCACAAAGAAGAATTTGTTGGTGATGGAATCCAACATCGCAGAATTGATGTGCGAAGGGGCTGAGTTTTGGTGGGTGGGAAAGTTACATTGAAAACCTGCTAATGAACTAACTCCCTGGTGCAAGTTACCTCACCGAGCAGTGGGAAAACCTCCAAGGAGTTTGAGTGATTCTAGCCAACGTCGATCCTAGGTACAACACCACCTTACCTGTGCTGTCACCTTGTGTAGGAAGTCTAAAATATTATGGCCTCTATGGTACCATCTACTATACCAAAGCATAGGGGGGACAGTCGACAGTCGACACCAAGACCAACAAAGAAGGGTTGATTATTCCGAGGGCCCCAATGCGACCTCGTAATTGACCCTTGTGTTAGAAGGGATTCCCAAAGTTAGTGATATATCAACTGGATTTCACTCCCTAACTCAAGGCTTTATGTTATTTTAGCAGCTTTGGAAAGTTATTCTCACAATCCTATTCCAAATCTCTACACCTAAGCTAAGATGGGTTTGAATATCCCTGGAAAAGTTGCTAGATAAATTTTAATTAGCGCTTGATTTTAGGCTGTTGTTACTCAAAGGTGTGGTCATGAAACTGATGGTGTTTTGAATCGACTCTTTAAACCATGCAAGAGGAAATTGAAATGCAAGAATTTCAACTTCGATGAAAACTAGCTATTGGAAGGAGAAAAAGGTTTTAAGCAAAGAAATAATTTCTTGATAGATTACTATGTGTGCAGTACTGTTAATGACAAAAAGTATGAGTTAATTATCCAGATAAATGGAAGCAAAATGACCCAAATTTTAAAAATACCATGAAAATGTTATATTTCACTTAGTAAACCTATACAAAATTTAATCAAATGTCATCACTTCTAACATAGTGAAATTTTATGACTATAGAGACCACCATACACATCTTAAATACTCATAAGGATCATGTGGGCTTCACCTTGTGGATGACCAAGAATTATTTAAGGGAAATGGGAAATGGGTACTCAAAGAAAGATACATAGGGACATATGCCTCTAAGTGAATAGTCTCAAAGTAAATCATCATCCTCATATCATATTTTAACAATTGAGTGGTGAAGGAAAAATGGATGTGGTGGGGTCAGCTAGCAACATGATCAACAATGGAAGTGATATCACTTTATTTCATAATAACATGGAATGTCAAAGGATCGTTTTAGGGGTCCTAAAGAGGCATAGATGGAACTTGCATATTCTTCAATTGTTTCCTTTATCAATAATAGTTGGTACAAGAGTGGGGACCTCTACATATTTGGTAAGTTGGTTTCAAATTAATATAACCAAATCAAAGGGTGCAATTTTAGGGGCTCTCGGGAAAACATGATCCAAGTGTGGGTTTCCCCATCTATATTTACCAATGAAATATGGAGTAAAATGAATGTTCTAGCCATCATTAGTGGGTGGAACAATAAGATTTATCTCGTATATGCTGAAGTGAGGCTACAAATTAGGTGGAAAAAGAAATAGAGTTGGTTGGATATTTGGGTCACCCAAATACAAATGGCCTATTTGGAATAATTTGGAAAATTAATCTAATTCTTCATTAAAATGAAAATAAAACATTATTATTTTCCTTCTCCCACCCCTTCATACATCTATGACCCTTTGAAAAAGTGAGGGAACACATGTTGGCTAACAAATGAGGCAACTGTTTTTTCAAAAGTGCTAGTAAAGGTCCAATTCTATGCAAGTGATTAATAATAAGCATGTGAAATTAGGCACGACTCTTAAAATGTTTTTCATTGTAAAGCACTCTTAATGAAGTAAATTCATATGGGTTTTGGATTTGAACTAATGAAGCATGATTCCTACAAACACAAAAATCATCAATGTATGACATACATGGGAAACATAAACCGAAACTAAATCTTATGCTATCATTTATAAGGTAAGACAAGAACTAAAAAAAAAATTAAAACAAGCCATGATAGATTGTTTATGCTTGAGTATGGTGCCCTTTTAATATTTTAAATCCATTGCAAGGAGGTGAAATGGTGTTTGATTAAAACCTCACAAGTGTTGGGAAATTCAAAGGCTTTGTATAGGCCAAATTTTGCTCATACTTGTAATAAGTAATATAGGCCAAACTATGCTCATACTTATAATGAGTAATGGAAATTAAAAAAATCATTTTGAGGTTGAGTTTATAATGATAAATATGAAATCAAATAATATCCATTCAAACCCTTTAGTGTTGGTAAATATCACAGTGAATAGAGTGATGGTTTCAAGGCCATGAGACTATTATATGTGCAAAAATATTCAAGGTACATGAAGTAGGTAAGCCCAGGTTGAACATAACAACAATGAGAGGATTGGGTTTCTTATCACTTGCTCATAACTAAAGGAAAATGGACCAAAACTAAAATATAATATAATAATATGCTTTTGGTTAAATTATCCATAATTGAAAGAGGAAAGTTACAGATCTGAATGGATCTTGAAACTACATGAAAGAGAAGATAGGAGAAGAATAAATTTCCATGTTAAGGGCACATGACATATCTCCTTCCATGACCCTAAATTACAGAGTTTGGTTTGATATTATGGCCTTCAATTTTTCATTTTAGAGAGTCATCGAACTTAGATGGGCTTTCATGCTCAATTGCAAGAATGTGGGCTTAGTTTGATGAATAAATAACACATTGCGACTTAGGGAATGGTGAAGTAGGGATTGGATGTGATGGAATAGTGGTGAAAACATATTCCCAAAACCTAGGTTGAGCATGGATCCCTTTTATTAATTATCAAATACATGCGAAAAGGTTATACTCACCTTTCTTTCCCACCGTCTCGCAACTCCTTGCCCTCGACATTATTGAGCCTCCTTTCTCGGTCTAATATTTCCCTCCTTTCCCTCGGTCTCAAATGTACCTCTCGTGCCTCTTTTCCCTCGACAATATAGCCTTAAAGAAAACTTGCATTACCAAAGCCTGTCTCCTCAAAGCGTATGGGTGCAGGCCCTTGACACTCTCGTGAATCCTTTCCCTCAAAAATAATCTTGCACCTCCTTTATCGATATGATCAGTTTCAGATGACTTGGCCCTCCATTAGAGTAAGTAGGAGATAGGTACCAGAGTCTCCTTACTCGGTCTTCTCCATCTGCTTGGTCTCGAATGGGCTTGTTTTCTTGGTCTCAGTCTTGGTCTTCTTGGTCTCGATATGCTCGGTCTCGGTCTGCTTGGTCTTTTCGGTCTTGCCTTACCAAACCCTGTCTCGGCCTTAAAGCGTATGAGTGAAATTGAATTATGTTTCATTTTTAAAAAAACTTTCCTTAATAATTAAAAAATCCACCTTACCAAAAAATCTCTCTGCCTCAAAGTGTATGGGTGAAATTGAAGGTTATTTCTACATTTGCATATTGAGTAGAGTACATATAAAAAAATAAGTAATAATTATTTGAATTAAAGGATTTTAGTATTTTTTTTTTTTTAATTGTATTAAGAATATATATTCACTCTTTGTTTTTTTATGAAGGGGTAATTTATTTTAGTAATTATCACTATAAAAATTATGAAACTTAGGTGGAAAGATGGGAAAATAACCCATACATGAACCAATAATTAGTATTAAGGTCTAACCAATGTCAAGGGATATGAGGGCCGTAAATGACACTTCTTAGGCTCATTCATCATGAACAACACCTAGAAACCACAACATAATTCCTCTCTAGGGGGTCCTTAGCATCATAGTCGGATAAGGACACCATTAGAAGGTTTTTTGTAGTAAGGATGGGTAGAGAGGCCTTAAATAACACATCACTCATTTGTAAGGCTTTCTTGAAGGCCTCCAAGTTGTAGGGTATAGGTTCCATGAGTAGGTTTTCTTCCCTAGAAATGGGTCTTAACACCTAAAAATGGTTAAGGGAGGAGTAAAGGAGTGAAGCCATAATTGAACCTTATCAAGCTCATGTGCCATGAAAAACACCTATAAAATCACCTTTTATATGTTTTGCATACTATATACATATGGGTATCATGTCCTTGACCATGGTTGTGGTAGGGAAACAAGCATCAAGCCCTTAGCCTGCATGGTCAATGGATGAAAATAACAAATCAAGCCCCAAACATATCATATCTAGCTCAAGCACCATGAACAAGTCCTCAGGTCACCACACAAGACCATGGATGGGTGAACAA
This sequence comes from Picea mariana, assembly GCA_032191745.1. Taxonomy (NCBI): domain Eukaryota; kingdom Viridiplantae; phylum Streptophyta; class Pinopsida; order Pinales; family Pinaceae; genus Picea; species Picea mariana. The sequence continues at coordinate 45,047 of JASDQU010588068.1, read as the reverse complement.
GTTGTCATCAAGAGCCTTGAACAAGTCCTCAAACCAACATAACATAACTTAATTGGCCTTTAAGAGGGATGTAAGCATCATGATTAGGTTTTGTACATTGAAAATGGGTGTAGAAGCATAAACATGGCAAGTTGGAAACAATGGCCTAAATCCCTAACTAAACCTTCTTGAGCTCATGAACCATAATCGACAACACCTAAAAACCATGACATGAGTCCTCTCTAGGGAGTATTTGGCATCCAATTAGTTGAATATGGGTGACATTATGAGGTATTCTTGATCACCATAGACGAGTCTTAGGTTCATGACTGTAGTCCACTTGTATGCTAAAGGTCAACTTTAAAGGGTCTATGTTATGGTTTAAGGCCTTGATTGTGGCACATTATATCAATAATATTAATTTAGGTAATAATTCCCTATATTTCTCCCCCAAACCATGGTATGAGACCCACCTGTCATGCAAAAAACCCTCTAATGGAACCCATATCCCACTCTAAGGAAATTGACCTCCTATGTAGGGCATGTTTTGTGGTTAATTTGTAGCCTTTTGCATGGCCATTGGTCCCCAGAATATGACATCTAGGTCCTAAATTGTTTATATAGAACCACAAAAAATTCATAATATGAAAGCAATGCAATTTCTATTCCATATCTAGCTCAAGTACAATGAACAAGTCCTCAAGTCACCACACAAGACCATGGATGTGTGAACAAGTTGTCATCAAGAGCCTTGACCAAGTCCTCAAAACAACATAACATAACTTAATTGGCCTTTAAGAGGGATATGAGGCATCATGATTAGGTTTTGTACATTGAAAATGGGTGTAGAGGCATAAACATGGCAAGTTGGAAACAATGGCCTAATGCCCTAACTAAACCTTCTTTAGCTCATGAACCACCATCGACAACACCTAAAAACCATGACTTGAGTCCTCTCTAGGTAGTCTTTGGCATCCAATTAGTTGAATATGGGTGACATTATGAGGTCTTCTTGATCATCATGGATGGGTCTTAGGTTCATGAGTATTGTCCACTTGTATGCCAAAGGTCCACTTTAAAGTGTCTATGTTGTGGTTTAAGGCCTTGATTGTGGCACATTAGATCAATAATATTAATTTAGGGAATAATTCCCTAGATTTCTCCCCCGAACCATGGTATGAGACCCACCTGTCATGTAAAACAGCTTCTAATGGAACTCATATCCCACTCTAACGCTATTGACATCCTATAGAGGGCATGTTTTGTGGTTAATTTTTATGCTTGTGCATGGCCATTGGTCCCTAGACTATGACATCTAGGTCCTAAATTATTTATATAGAACCACAAAAAAATTCATAAGATGAAATCAATGCAATTTCTATTCCATATCTAGCTCAAGCACCATGAACAAGTCCTCGGGTCACCACACAATACCATGGATGGGTGAACAAGTTGTCATCAAGAGCCTTGAACAAGTCCTCAAACCAACATAACATAACTTAATTGGCCTTTAAAAGGGATATATGAATCATGATTAGGTTTTGTACATTGAAAATGGGTGTAGAGGCATAAACATGGAAAGCTGGAAACAATGGCCTAAAGCCATAACTAAACCTTCTCGAGCTCATGAACCACCATCGACAACACCTAAAAACTATGACACGATTCCTCTCTAGGGAGTCTTTGGCATCCAATTAGTTGAATATCGGTGACATTATGAGGTCTTCTTGATCATCATGGATGGGTCTTAAGTTCATGACTATAGTCCACTTGTATGCCAAAGGTCCACTTTAAAGGGTCTATGTTGTGGTTTAAGGCCTTGATTGTGGCACATTAGATCAATAATATTAATTTAGGGAACAATTACCTAGATTTCTCCCCCAAACCATGGTATGAGACCCACCTGTCATGCAAAAAACCTTCTAATGGAAACCATATCCCACTCTAAGAATATTGACCTCCTATATATGGCATATTTTGTGGTTAATATGTAGCATCATGCATGGCCGTTGGTCCCTAGAATATTACATCTAGGTCCTAAATTATTTATATGGAACCACACAAAAATTCATAAGATAAAATAAATGCAATTTCTATTCCATATCTAGCTCAAACACCATAAACAAGTCTTTAGGTCAATAGACAAGACCATGGATGGGTGAACAAGTGATGCAGGAGCATCGCCAGCACCATCAAGCAAGCCAGCGCAGAAGAGGAAGACAGTTGGATGAGCCAGCGCAAAATTTGAAAAGAATGCTTTGGGACTGTTGCAAAGATATTAAATGACTCATTTAAGAGATGGTGCACTTGTATATTGTAACAGACCTTGAGCGGATAGCTCTCGTCCTTAGGTAGATAGTCGGCATTTAATGTAGTTAATGCTGGTAGATAGGAAATTAATTTTAGATTTGATATCTTTAGAGTCCAAGAGGGAAAACGGATATAGACACCCTCATTGTATCATTGTAACATAACCCCTGAGCATAGAAGACAAGCAGAATAAGAAGAGCATGCAAAGAATTGTATGAAGAACACCCCATGTACAAGCATTTGAATTAATAGAAGAAAGATTTAATTCAGATTCATGGTTTGTGTTGTTTCTCTATGTATTAATGTTATGCTCATGAATGTTTTCTTCCAGTAATGCATTTGCTTTAGATGCTGTGTATATGATTTCATGGTTGAATTGACGTCTGAGAGGGAGATGGAATGAGTTTCAATTGTTTCTCTAATTGAGCCAGAGGATTCCTACAAGGAGTGCAGTTGAATTGTCCGCAAGGAGTGCGTTGACAGAAGGGTTCAATTAGAGATAGCTTTTATTCTCATTTCCTCGAGGGTGCAGTTAGGCATAGGGCCGTGCAAGGAGTGCGCAGGCCAAGGGAAAGCCTCAGGGTTGCGAACCTGAGCAAGGAAGTGAAGGACTACTGCTGCAGGTGTGCACATAGTCAGGGGAGACTGAACACTAGAAGCATTTGCAGAGTTGCCGCAAGGAGTGCGAGCAAAGGATTCTTATTTCTAAGGGATTGAGAAACTGGAAAAAGCTCAGGAGGAGTAGGCCTTCGAATTCCCTAAAGGATAAGCATAGGGAAGCTGCTATTGAAAGTCTGAGGAAAGTGTAGCAGGTTGGTGAGTAGGTGAACGAGTCTAGTGGGGAGACACTTCTTCATTCCGTGGATTACTTAAGGAAGAACGGACGGTCGAAAATCTCTGGGGAGATTTCGAAAAGTTCCGAGGGTCATTGGATCTTGCGGAGGTGCAAGGACGCTACGATGAGAACGTCCGAAGGTCTAAAGCTCAGGAAGGGGTAGAGCCGTCGATCCTGAGTCTCAGGGACCATTGGATCTAAACGTGATNTGGAGATTTCGAAGGTAAGAAAATCTTGCAACTTGGAACTGTGAAATATGATATCCTGATGGAAGGATTGTGGGGCCACAACCAGAGTTAGTGGAAGACAGGTGGCGTGCCATATCAGGGATCGGGGAAAGGGAAGTCCTGAGTTCTTTGACATCAGGATTCACGATCACGCGATTTCTGAAACCCCGATAAAAGAGACGGGACCACTGAATAGTCAACCCACACGTGCATCGGAGTATCGGCACGTCAGGGTTCGAAGTTCAACAATTCTATTTGTTGACATAATGAGTAGCAATTTCCTGATAGAGAGAACCTCGATAGCAAGGGAGAAAGTCAACATTGACCAGCGTCGGAGTTTGGGGAATTGTGAGGCACAAAACACGCGACCATAGGATTCACAAAATCGTGAAGTCCGATTTCCCGATCACTAAGGGGGGGGAAATATTTTGAAGAGTTGTTGTGGGTAAGGAAAATTCCCGATAGGGAATTAGAGGAACCTTGGAGTTCTTCGGGCTGAGAAGAAGAGGATCCTGAGGGAGTGGATGTGCTCCTAGGAGTGCGGCTGCATCAGGTGTAATCCCTCGCTTGAAAAATTTCATGGGCTCCTGTCCATGAGCTCCTGCACGGTCTGTCCATGCTTCTATATTTCTACTTCAGTCTCCCAGCTGGCATCTTCCACTGGGTGGCCCTTCCATTTGACCTGATACTCGAAGTATTCCTTCCTTTGGGTCTTCTTACTCGCTGTTTTGTCCAGTATGCATTCCATTTGCAGCTTCTCTGCAAATGGAAATTGTTTCATCCACTGGATGAATTGCTTCTCAGTTCCAGTCTCTGCTTCTCCAGCCCTATATGGGTATAAATCTGTGATATTGAATATCGGAGATATTCTGATGCCATCTGGTAACTCAACTTCATAAGCCTTCTCTCCGAATTTTCTCAAGACCTTGCATGGCCCGATTTTCTTCATTTTTAGCTTATTGTATGTTCCCCTTGGGAACCTTTCTTTCCTTAAATGTGTCAGAATTAGATCACCAACTTCAAATTGAAGTTGTCTCCGATGATGATATGCTCTGCGCTTGTACTCCTGGCTTGATTTCAGCAGTCTCTCCTTTACCTGGCTGTGAAGTTCCTTCATCGCCTCAACGAATTCTTCTGCACTAGCGCTGCTAGTAGCAGTTTGTTCTAAATCCCTTAGTTCAGACACTCCTCTTGGCTGCATCCTATAGAAAAACTGAAATGGACTTCAGCCTGTACTCCTATTCACTGAGTCGTTGTAGGCAAACTCTGCCTGTGGCAATATGTTGTCCCACTGGCTATGGTGCTCTATCACCAAGCTCGTCAGCAAGTCTCCCAGACTTCTGTTCACGACTTCTGTTTGCCCATCTGTCTGAGGATGATAGGCAGAACTAAACATCAAGTTAGTTCCTATCTTCTTCCATAAGGTCCTCCAAAAAGGCCCTATGAATTTGGTGTCCCTGTCCGAAACTATGCTTTTCGGCAATCCATGAAGTCGAATAACCTCCTTGAAGAACAAATTTGCGATGTGAGTCACATCGCTGGTTTTTTGGCATGGGATAAAATGTGCCATCTTGGAAAACCTGTCCACGACCACAAAGACTGAATCAAATCCTCTTTGCGTCCTTGGCAATCCTAATATGAAATCCATGCTATTCGCCTCCCACGACCTCTCTGGTATGGGCAATGGCTGATAGAATCCTGCATTCTTCTTCCTTCCCTTCGAATGCTGGCAAACTCGACATCTGTCTACAAACCTCTTGACATCTATTGCATTCCTGGCCAAAAATATGATTCGCTCAGCTTTGCAAATGTCTTGTCATGGCCAAAATGTCCTGCCAATCCCCCACTGTGTTTCTCTTTCAACAGGTTCTCCCTCACGGAGCATTTTGGAATACACAATTTATTGCCTCTAAACAACAACCCTTCCTGGATCATATAGTCTATCCAAGGAATTCTATCTCTGAGAACTAGATTCTTAGCTGCTTCATACGCTTTTGCAAAATCTGCATCTCCTGTGTACATGTCCCTGAGATTTTCAAAACCCAATGTTTTGACTCGGAATTCCTGCAGCAACAAACACTTCCTGCTCAAAGCATCAACCACTTTGTTAGCAGTACCCGAAATATGCTTAATCACAAACGTGAAATTCTGCATATACTCTACCCATTTTGCATGTTTCTGATTCAACTTCTCCTGTTGAGTCACAAACTGTAACGCATGGTTATCACTGTACAATACAAATTCTTTCAGGATCAAGTAATGCCTCCACTTCTTCAGTGCTTGTATGATAGCATAAAATTCCTTATCATACGTGGAGTATTTCAATTTTGCCTCATCAAGCTTCTCGCTGAAATATGCAACCGACCTGTCTTCTTGACTTAAGACCACTCCTATGGCAAACCCGCTTGCGTCACATTTCACCTGAAATGTTTTCTGGAAATCCAGCAACACCAACACTGGTCGTTCCGTGATCTTCCACTTCAACAGGTTGAAGCTATTTTCAGCCTCTGCTGTCCAGTGAAAAGATTTATGTCACTTCTTCACTGTGATCATCATCGTTGCGCTAATCCCACTAAAATTCTTGATGAATTTCCAGTAGACACTATCTAAACCATGAAAACTTCTCACCTCGAACACATTCCTCGGTGATGGCCAATTCTTGATCATTTCTACCTTATCCAGATCCATCCTCAACTCATTAGCTGAAATAACAAAACCCAGATAAATGAGCTCTGTCTTCATGAATGAGGACTTCTTCATATTTATCAATAGCTTCTCCTGTTGTAGCTTCTTCATCACTATAGCCAAATGCTTCAAGTGTTCTGCCACTGACTTACTGAAAATCAGTATATCATCCAAATAAACAATGACAAACTTCCCGATGAATTCCCTCAGGACTTCATTCATCAACCTCATAAATGTACTCGGTGCATTCGTCAAGCCAAATGGCATAACAAGCCATTCATACAAACCTTCGTTTGTCTTGAATGCCGTCTTCCATTCATCACCCTCTCTCATGCGAATCTGGTGATATCCGCTCTTCAAATCAATCTTTGAAAAATACTTTGCCCCACTCAGGCAATCCATCAGATCAGCCATCCTTGGCAATGGAAATCTGTACCTGATGGTTATTTTGTTGATCTCCCTCAAGTCGGTACACATCCTCCAGCCTCCGTCTTTCTTCGGACTGAGTACTGTCGGAACAACACATGGACTCAAGCTTTCTCTGACTAACCCTTTGTCCAACAACTCCTGGACCTGCTTATTAACCTATTCATTTTCTTGCGGCGTCAACCTGTATGCGGCTTTATTCGATAAACTGGCTCCTGGTATGAGGTCAATATGATGACTCACACTCCTTATCGGTGGCAACGAACGAGGTAATTCATCGACTATGATGTCAGCGAACTCTTCCAGCAGTTTCTGAATCTCATCTGGTAGATCATCCACTCTTGTGCTAGTCAGAACAATCCTCGATTTCTTGACTACAAAGAATTGTGGATCTTCTTTCTTCTTAACCTCTGTAAGAAGTTCCTTCCCACTCATGAGAAGTACGGTGTTGCTTACTTCCGGCTTCACCTCCTTATCCTTTATCGGAAGCAACATATGGGTTCTCCGATTCTTCTCTAGAGTATATGTGTTCATCCTCCCATCATGAATCACATTTCTGTCATATTTCCATGGTCTACCCAACAATAGATGACATACATCCATGGGAATAACATCACACAAAATATTATCATTATATCCACCTATTTTGAATTCAACCAAGCATTGTTTAGTAACAGTTACCTGGTGTCCTTTTTGTAGCCATGAAACTCTGTATGGGCTTGGATGATCAGTCGTCTCCAGCTCCAGTTTTTCCACCATCTCTGTGGACATGAGATTATCCATGCTACCGCTGTCTACGATAACCTTGCACACCCTGTCCTTGGTCTTGCAAGCTGTTCTGAAAAGTCTGGTCCTTTAGACTGAACTTTCCATCTCCTTCTTAGGTGTTAAGAGAACTTTATGCATCATCAATGACCTTCCGCCTTTAGTGTCTTCTACCTCAACATCCCACCTCTGCGCTTTTGTGATGTGAGCTTCTCCAATGTCCTTCTTTTTCTCTGGACACTCATAAGACTTGTGCCCATTCTTTCCACATGTGAAGGATGTGATTACTCCACCTCTTCCTCTTCCTCTACCTCTGGTACGAGGAAAAGTGTTGTTGTCAGCATATCCTCCGCTCTTCTATGTATGTTGTCCTCTCTGTTCGGCGTATGGCCCTCTCTGTGAGGTTCCACCTCTCTCAACTTTACCCTGAGGTTTCTTCCATTCCTCCTTGGGTTTATGGTATTTGTCCTGGGCAACTACCTTACCTCTGGGATGGCTCCTGCCTTGCCCTTGCTGTCCTTGCTTTCGGCTCAGCTTCTCCTCAGCTTTCAGAGCCATATGATAAGCATCCTCCACAGTCCGAATGGTAACCATACTCAATTCATCCTGAATGTCGTATCTCATACCATTCAGATATCTAGAAACTTTCTCATCATCGCTCTCCCGATGACCTGCTCTGATGTTCAGTCGATAGAATTCCTCAGCGTATTCTTTCACTGTCATCAGCTTCTGTCTCAGGTTCTGCATCCTCCTGAAAAAAGTAATTTGATAGTCTCTTGGGATGAACTTTGGTTTCATCTTTGCGATCATTTGATCCCAAATCTTGATCTTCTGCTTGCCTTTGCAGCATCTGTCAGCTTGTAGCTCATCCCACCATAATGTTGCATGTCCCTTCAAGCGCGTAAAAACATGTCTGACCTTCTTATCCTCTTCGACATCTTCATAATTGAAGTAGGTGTCAAGAGCTCTAATCCAATCTAGTAGCTCCTCTGCATCCAGATTTCCCTCGTAGAATGGAATGTCCATTTTTTCCTTTGCACCCATTCTGGCAATAGCTTTAATTAGGTGCTCGTTGGCTGCATCCTCGGCTGCCACTTCCTCCTCGCGTTCAGCCTCAATTTCACTTTCGAATTCACTGAGATCCCTTGCACTAGTTGTGCATCTTTGCGCTGCCTCCATGTCTTCGAGTCTTGCTCAGAGATCTCTCATCTGTCTCTCCATTTCTGGATTTGCTACCCCCTTGCCTCTTCTTCGCACCTCCCTATCCTCTGGATCAGGTGATTGTCTTTCTCTCCTGGGTGGCATGGCAAACTTATTCTTCTCTGCTATAGAAAGAAAAGAGATATTCCCACTCTGATACCACACCTGACGCAGCCGCATTCCTCGGAGCACGTCCGCTTCCTCAGGATCCTCTTCTTCTCGGCCCGAAGAACTCCAAGGTTACTCTAATTCCCTATCAGGAATTTTCCTTACCCACAACAACTCTTCAAAATATTCCCCCCCCCTTAGTGATAAGGAAATCGGACTTCACGATTTCACGAATCCTATGGTCATGTGTTTTGTGCCTCACGATTCCCCAAACTTCGACGCAAGTCAACATTGAATTTCTCCCTTTCTATCGGGGTTCTCTCTATCGGGAAATCGCTACTCGTTATGTCAACAAATAGAATTGCTAAACTCCGAACCCCGACGTGCCGATACTCCGATGCACGTGTGGGTTGACTATTCAGTGGTCCCGTCTCTTTTATCGGGGTTTCAGAATTCACGGGATCGTGAATCCTGATGTCAAAGAACTCGAGACTTCCCTTTCCCCAATCCCCGATATGGCACGCCACCTGTCTTCCACTAACTTTGGTTGTGGCCCCACAATCCTTTCGTTGGGATATCGCGTTTCGTGGTTCCGAGTTGCAAGAGTTTCTTACCTTCAAAATCTTCGATGCCCCGAACTCTGACTCCTCAGGATCTCCTAACACGTGTCCCACTGATGGACGGTTTTGGGCTTATCGGGATATCGTGGATCGGGATATCGCAATTCTCGTTGCAATATTTTGGAGCTTCGCCTCACGAATCCCTGATACACGATATCACGTGTAGATCCAATGGTCCCTGAGACTCGGGATCGACGGCTCTACCCCTTCCTAAGCTTTAGACCTTCGGACGTTCTCGCCGTAGCCTCCTTGCACCTCCACAAGATCCAAGGGCCCTCGGAACTTCGTGAAATCTCCCCAAAGATTTTCGACCGTCCATTCTTCCTTAAGTAATCCACGGAATGAAGAAGTGTCTCCCCACGAGACTTGTTCACCTACTCGCCAACCTACTACACTTCCCTCAGACTTTCAATAGCAGCTTCCCTGCGCTTATCCTTCAGGGAATTCGAAGGCCTACTCCTCCTGAGATTTTTCCAGTTTCTCAATCCCTTAGAAATAAGAATCCTTTGCTTGCACTCCTTGTGGCAACTCTGCAAACGCTTCTAGTGTTCAGTCTCCCCTGACTCTGCACACACCTGCAGCAACAGTCCTTCACGTCCTTGCTCGGGTTTGCAACCCTGAGGCTTTCCCTTGGCCTGCACACTCCTTGCATGGCCCTGTGCCTAACTGCACCCTCGAGGAAATGAGAACAAAAGCTATCTCTAATTGAACCCTTCTGTCAATGCACTCCTTGCAGACAATTCAACTGCACTCCTTGCAGGAATCCTCTGGCTCAATTAGAGAAACAATTGAAACTCATTCCATCTCCCTCTCAGACTTCAATTCAACCATGAAATCATATACACAGCATATAAAGCAAATGCATGACTGGAAGCAAACATTCATGAGCATAACATCAATATAAAGAGAAACAACACAAACCATGAATCTAAATTAAAGCTTTCTTCTATTAATTCAAATGCTTGCACATGGGGTGTTCTTCATATAGTTCTCTGCATGCTCTTCTTCTTCTGCTTCTCTTCTATGCTCAGGGGTTATGTTACAATGATACAATGAGGGTGTCTATATCCGTTTTCCCTATTGGACTCTAAAGCTATCAAATCTAAAATTAATTTCCTATCTACCAGCATTAACTACATTAAATGCCGACTATCTACCTAAGGACGAGAGCTATCCGCTCAAGGTCCATTACAATATACAAGTGTGCCATCTCTTAAATGAGTCATTTAAGATCTGTGTAATAGTCCCAAAGAATTCTTTTCAAATTTTGTGCTGGCTCATCCAGCTGTCTTCCGCTTCCGTGCTGGCTCGCTTGATGGTGTTGGCGATGCTCCTGCATCAACAAGTTGTCATCAAGATCCTTGAACAAGTCCTCAAACCAACATAACATAACTTAATTGGCCTTTAAGAGGGACATATGCATCATGATTAGGTTTTGTACTTTGAAAATGGGTGTAGAGGCATATACATGGAAAGTTGGAAACAATGGCCTAAGGCCCTAACTAAACCTTCTCAAGCTCATGAACCACCATCAACAAGACCTAAAAATCATGACATGAGTCCTCTCTAGGGAGTCTTTGGCTCCCAATTAGTTGAATATTGGTGACATTATGAGGTCTTATTGATCATCATGGATGGGTGTTATCCACAATTTTGTTCATTAAGATGATGTCATGATAATGTCATGATGATGGAATATCAAGCTCTTCACTAAGAACATTTTCCTGAGAAAGGTTACACTTGTCAGCTTCCAGAAATCATATTTTAAAGATAGTTCGCAGGCTGCATATATACTCTCCTGTGAGAATACTTCATTCTCGCAGGCTGCATTCAGCTGGGGTGTGAAATTCTCACACTGTACTCATGGTTAGGGTGCGAACATGTTCTTAAAGGAGGAAAAAGGATAAGTTCTAGATCCTTCTAGAAGAAATCTTCTAGAAGGATGAGTTGGCTTTCGAATGGTTGGCAAAGTACCGACTTTCCAGATATCTTGGGATCATTCCCTATCCAAGTAAATAATCTATCTTCTCCTATATATTGAGGGGATTTCTCATGGAAAAGGTTAGAAGCAAATTAGCAAGAGATTGATTGGAGAATTGGTGTAAGACTGTATGGAGGACTGATACTGAGTCTTGTTTGGTACTGAGTCTACCCCTGTTTACGAAATCAACCCTCCTGTGTCTCCTGAACCAGAAGCTGCACCAGAGACTACCACTTATCGTTTTATTCTACCTCCCGAGATGGCTCATCTTGCAATTACTTCGAGTGTCCAAACCAAGATTCCGACAACTACTCTTGCCCCTATAAATACCCAGCAACCACCTGAGGTCAATCTGAATTTTCCCCCTGGTTACCATGCATTGAATCCTACGTTGAATATTACACATCCAACACCTCCACAAACCCCTGTTGGTTCTCCAGGTGGTCCTCAGTTTCCTGGGCATCCTATTCCCGGTTTCATCCCGACACCTCCTCAGTTTCCTACTGGCAATCCTAATGCTGGTAACACTATTCCGACTGTTGCACCAAACTTGCACATTCCTGTTGGTGGACAGGGTAGTACGTTTCCTTTTCCTTTTCCCGGACACAACACAGTTACCACACAACCTACAGTTGGTACACAACTTTCGGGTGGAACTATACCTACAGTAGGGGGACCAACTTCCCCTTTTTGACAAAACATACCTCCTGAGTTGGCCCAGTATTGGCAACAGCTTTTACAAAACATCCCTCTTGCTGGGGGGCAACCCACAGTCCCTCCAGTAGGCCAACCATATCTAGGTGTGACTAATCCTATTTGGGGTTCAGGTCAAACTTCCCAATCTTAGGCCCCTGCCCAAACTCAAGGTTATAACCCTTGGGGCTACTACCCTATCCAGCCACCACCGAACCAACCTGGAGCTTCCCTCTATGGACAGTCTACTTATGCTCCTATTGGTCGGCCAACAGGGCTTCCACCCCAAAGCCATCAGTATCCGCAAGTAAACCGACAGTTTCCTTTTCTTTCTACCTTGGATTTGCCAGATTTGACTAGGATTCTAAATGATCCTATTCGTCACTCTCCCCAATGGCCTGCTATTCCTGCTAAACTCCCATCGGACATTCCGAAATTTGATGGTAAGGCGGGAGAGGACCCCAACAATCATGTCATGACTTTTCATTTATGGTGTTCGTCCAATTCACTCATGGATGACTCTATTCGTTTGCGTCTTTTTCAACGGACCCTTACTGGTTCGGCTGCGAAGTGGTACATTGAATTGCCACGAGGTTTCTTTTCTGATTTTAACACCTTAGCCATGGATTTCCTCACACATTACTAGTTATCGATCCGTTACGATACTGGGACTGAGATCTTGACCTCTTTTAAACAAATGAAAGGTACTCACATCTCGAACCATATACATGAGTGGAGAAGGAGACGACGTGTCATCAAACTTGAACTCCCTGATCAATTACTGGCAGAGTGGTTTACAAAATCTTTCGTGAATGAGATAGGTAAATACATTTCTATGGGCGGTGTTTTTACAGAAGAGAAGGCTATAAGTCGTGCTCAGTATCTTGATCTCGTTTATTAGCAAACGGGAACACTTTACACCTTATTACCTGACTTACCTCGTCCTGGTACTTCCAACACTTCTACTGCTCCAACTACCTCGCATGCAGCTGACGGTGTGATTGGGACCACTCATGCCCACTCACATTCTGTTTCAACTACAACCCCAAAATCCAATACTTCTAATGTTCAAAGTGCTCTGTCTCCTGCTCCTCCCGCCGGTAAAACCTCTGAAGTAAACGCTGTTCAATCCACGATGACCGGTAAGAACAAATCCAAGAAAGGGAGAGGCAAGAATAAGGAGAGTAAAAACAATACTCCAAACGAGCAAACCAAAACCCCTCTTGTTGAAGACCGGGATAAGCGCAAACCACGCTACCCTTGCCTTATCTGTGGTGATGATCACTACACCAAGGATTGTCCGAGACGTTCCGAAGTTACCAAGTTCCTTCAAGGAACCTCAAAATTCTCTATGCGCTGTCTTGTCTCAACCCTTCCCGTCTCAACAATAGGCTTCGTTGGTCATTCACGACCAACCCTCTACCTCTACACAATCCTATGTTTTGATGTGCACTGGTGATTCAAAGAAAGACAATGTTGCACTTACCACTAGAGCTAAAGACTATACTCCTTCTAAGGAGAAGGTTGACGATTCACCTCCTGATCTAGTACAACCCTCTCCACCAACTCCACCCACAAACGGTCCTCTTCATCTAGAACGACCGAACCTTGATACAGTGATACGAAAACCTCCCAAAGGTGTCGTTAAGAAATCGACATTCAATCCTCATGCACGTGCGGCTCAGAACTACAGCATTGTAGAAGATCTGGCCCAAGAACCTTCAGCGATGTCTACCCTTGAATTCCTTCAGTCTTGTCCTGCACAGTGAAGGGCACTGTTGAAAGATATAGGTGGAATTGATCCCACGGATACGAATTTGATAGTCTTTAACTTGGAAGAACATGTTCCAAGGTTACCCCCACAACTTGCGTTTCAAATACAAGTTGTTGTTGCCGACAAGAGCATTTTTCGGACGGTTATTGATGAGGGTGCCTCTACGTGTGTAATGTCTTTTACTTGCTGGAAGGCCATTGGCTCTCCCCCGTTACAGGAATCACAAAACACGTTGAGAGCCTTCAACGGCTCTGGTTTTAAGCCTTACGACATTCTTCCATCGTTACCCGTCACTTTAGAAGGTAAGACCGTCCAGGTTGAAGTGGAAGTTTTTGATACTCCCCTCGATTATAATCTTTTACTTGGACGTAGCTGGGTCGATTCTATGCATGCTGTCGTATCAAGCTTGTTTCGTGTCGTACGATTTCCTCACCAAGGAAAAGTAGTTATGGTTGATCAACTTGCCTTCTTTAATGCGGATACTCATACTGGCAATGTGCCGTTCATAGCTAAAAACCCTACGAGTTATGAGAATGTTGGAGTTGGTATCTTAAAAGATTCTTCGTTAATGGGTACTTTTCCCATACCACCACCACCCGATATTCCACACCCGTTAGTTTCATCTATTAATATGATCTCTACTGTGCCTCGTGAACTTCTTGTGTCTACTGACCCTTGGATAGTCCTTGATCCTGGAGATCATGTTCGTTTCGGTGACGTTATGCCGTTAAGTCCGGTTGAGTCCGCTTATCAAGCTATTCAATCGGCAACCATTCCTACTTATTCTTTTGATGAGTTGTCTCCTGATCCTTTCCGATTCGTCTTTCCCACTGACGATATGATAATGTTCGTCATGGAAGACACCCCTTGGAACGATGGACATCATCGTTCCATACTGTTTCTGGAACAACAGACTCTTGAGAATTATCAGCGAATTTCGACTTCGTCGACCGTTGTGGTTATATCCACGGTTTCTCAACCTACACGAGATGTGTTTGTGGAAGGAAACCTTACTAAAATTTCACCCACGGTCCCTATAGATATTTTAGTGAAACCTGGAATTGTCGAGAATGTTCATATTGGAGCTTCATTTTCTCCCGAAGAAATTGTCACTTATACTTCCTTGTTTAAATAATTTCGTGATATATTTGCCTGGAGTTACGAAGAAATGCTAGGTATTGATGCCTCTATTGTGGTCCATGAAATTAAAACATACCCCAGAGCCAAACCAGTTCGACAGCGCCTCCATCCTGTCCATCCACATAAAGCCCCAGCCATTAAACTTGAAGTTGAAAAACTTCTTAAAGCCAGTTTTATTTATCCAGTGGCGTTGACAGAATGGGTTTCTAACCCAGTTCCGATCGATAAAAAGGGTGGTAGTATACACGTTTGTGTTGATTATCAGGATATCAATAAAGCTTGTCCAAAGGACAATTTTCCAACCCCTTTTGTTGACCAGATCGTCGATGACTGTGCCGGAAGTGAAATCTTTTCCCTCATGGATGGATTTTCTAGCTATAATCAAATCAATATCTCTCCTGAGTACCAACATAAAACGGCTTTTATTTGTCCTTGGGGTACTTTCGCCTACAGGAAACTCCCCTTCGGTCTGAAGAACGCAGGTGCTACATTCCAACGTGCTATGTCTTACGCGTTTCACGATATTAAGCATATTGTTCAACCTTATTTGGACGATTTGCTGGCTCACTCTTTACGTTGAGTCGATCACCCTATGCATCTCCGAGCAATTTTTCGTTCATTTTCGATTCTATCGCATTTGCTTGAATCCTCATAAATGTGTCTTTTGCATAGAATCCGGCCGTCTCCTCGGTTTCATTGTTTCACGCCATGGGATCCGGGTAGATCCTATCAAGGTCGAGGCGATTCTCAATCTCCCTCCTCCTTCTTCTTTACGCCAGTTACAAAGTTTGCAGGGGAAAGAAAACTTTCTTCGTCGCTTCATCCTGAATTACGCTGAGATTACTCAGGGTTTTACACGTCTTCTAAAGAAAGGGTCCGAGTTTGTCTGGGATAAAACTGCTAACGATGCTTTCGAAGCCTTGAAATTATCCCTCACCAAAGCTCCACTTCTTTTCCCTCCTGATTATAGTAGGGATTACTTTCTTTATTTAGCTGCGTCCGAGTATACTATCGGCATGGTTCTCGTTCAGGAGGATGATGCCCATGATGAGCATGTTATATATTACTTGAGTCGAAGTTTAACTTCCACAGAAATTAAATACCAACATGTTGAAAAGATGGCCTTGGCTGCTGTCCAAGCAGTTCAACGTTTTCGTCATTACATTCTAGCCAGGAAAACTACCGTCATTTCACATTGTAACCCCATGCAACATATATTGACTCGTCAATTGCTGGGGGGCAAGTACTCCAAGTGGATTGTTATTCTCTAGGAATTCGATTTGGAATTCGATCGAGCCACATCGAAGAAGTCCCTAGTTTTCGCTGAGTTGATTTGTGATTTTCCCCACACTGCCACGGAAAAAGTAGCAGTTGATTCGTTACCAGACGAGTCACTTTTCCTTATCAGTACCGACGATATTTGGTACGGAGATATCATTATATATCTCCAAACTTAAACTTTTCGGCCTTCTTTGTCTAGTGACGAATGACGTCGTATCCGTTATCAAGCACGTCATTATATTATCCTTGGCGATACACTTTACCGTCGAGGTATTGATTCTATGTTTCGACGTTGTTTAACTTTTGAGGAAGCCGAGAGAGCTTTGAATGACTACCACTCTGGATCATGTGGCGGTCATATGTCTGGGTATGCTACTGCCCAAAAAATCTTACGTGCAGGTTACTTTTGGCCTTCCTTGTTTCATGACTACATTACTGCTGTTCAGAAGTGTCATGCCTGCTAGACCTATAATCAGAAGATTTAGTCGCATCCTGCTCCCCTTCATCCTGTAGTCTCAGTAGGTCCTTTCGCTAAATGGGGCATTGATTTCATGACATGTCACCCTCACTCGGTCGGGGGGCATGGTTATATTATTGTGGCTGTTGATTATTTTACTAAATGGGCCGAGGAAATGCCGACATTCGATAATACTGGGAAGACTGCAGCATTATTTCTTTTCAACCATGTCATCACTCGTTTTGGTGTTCCTCAGGCTATTGTTACTGATCATGGTAGTCATTTTAGAAATAATATGATGTCTGAACTTACCGAGAAGTTGGGCCTTCGTCATGATAGCTCAACACCCTATTATCCACAGGCTAATGGCCAGGTCGAAGCCATCAATAAGGTTCTCATCACTATGATTCGACGGATGATAGGAATACATAAAACCAGCTGGAACACAATGTTATTTTTGGCATTGTGGGCATATCGGACGTCTGTTAAGTCTGCCACGGGATTCACGCCTTTTCGATTAGTTTATGGCATGGAAGCCATTCTGCCAATAGAATGTGAAATACCATCTTTGAAGCTAGCTGTAGAGCTCTTACCTAATACTTCTGCCGAAGAGGAACGTCTGTTGTATTTGATGCGATTAGACGAGACTCACCGTGACGCTACTTTGGTAATCGAAGCCCAGAAGAAACGCGTTAAGACACAATATAACAAGCATGTTAAACCTCGTGTCTTATCTGAAGGAGATCTTGTTCTTTTGTATGAACAAGATAAAGATGTCTTAGGAGATGGGAAATTTGAACCAATGTGGCATGGGCCTTATATTGTTAGCAAAGTTTTGGAAAAAGGAGCGTATGAGTTAGTGGATTATGATGGTGTATCTTTGGGTGAACCCAGAAATGGGTTGTACTTAAAGAAGTACTATGCATGAATCATTTGTGCGTGAAGTACTTGTATTTTATGTATCATACTGAGTGTGTGTGGTATTTTTAGTTTTGTGTTTGGCGTTATTTGGTCTCTACCCTTACGTGACGTTGTGTTTGATTGCCAGATGTCGGAGTATTCGCTACCTTATATTGGCTTCGCCGACGGTGCTAGCCGTAGTACTCGGAACCTAGCTTTTGCTGCCTGGGAAATCTATGCCCCAACAAACGAACTTATATCTTTACGAGGTGTATGTCTTGGCCAAGCAACCAACAACATAGCAGAATATAGCGTCGTTATTGAGTTATTGGTTGATGCTATCTCTCTTGGAATTCGTTGTTTGGTTGTGCAACTTGAATCACAGCTAGTGGTGCTACAACTAAGTAATGTCTACTCTATTCAAAGTCCTACATTATTAAGAGTATATTTGCGAATTCGCCTCTTGGAACGACATTTTGATCATATCGAATATCAACACATTCCGAGAAGTCTTAATACATTAACAGATGCTTTAGCTAATTATGTATTGGACAGGCATTTAAATCACTTATAAATCAAACACAGGTACACAAATGTAAAGTAAGCCGGTAGAAACCATGTATATATATATATAACGATCAAAGTTTGTTTTTACAAAATGTGTCCGAAGACCAAAATATCAAAACTGAAGCTCATGGATTCTACATAATGATATCATGACATCAATGATGTTCACGATAGCACACTAGTGTCCTAGCCACTCTGTGGAGCAAGCGACCCATAGAGGCAGAGACTCCCACGGTGTGACACTGATTGCGTCATGGGATATCCTCTAGAGCCATATCTGGAACATCACCCATCAGACCCTCTAAGTTTTGCTCCACTGTCAGATAGTCCTCGACATACTGGGGGACTGCAACTGCTGCCTCTCTGAATAGGAGAACTACCAGCTGGTCTATATGCCCCAACATCTGTGTTATCAATAAAATTTTGGTGTTAGTCTTTGGATGATTCTATAAAACCAAAAACATTTAATATGATGAAAATACAAAAACATCTAAAAATTAAAAGTTGGTGTACTTCTTACCAATGTCTCCCCACTGTGCGTCTTCAGGAAGGGCAAGGTTAGGATCGCTGCAAAAGTCCAAGACAACATACGCATAATCCTCTATCATCAGAACCTGGCCTTGAAGCCAGTCGAAGAAGCGATTGTCATACCTGACGATCGGTCCTGTCACATGTCTAGCCATGAGTTGGCACCATCATAACATCCGTGGATCCCTAGGACCCGGAAAGTGCCAATTAGCCTGAAGCCTATACACTGGGACCCTCTCACAGAAGAAGGACACTAGCAATGATCCATAACCAAACTTCTTTAGATCTCCACGCCTGCTTTTGGTCAGTTGTTTCTTGAGATTGCGTAACACTGCGTCAGCCCAGTTGAAGACCCGGGGCTCAAGACACTCGAGGGCATATTGAAAATAGCTCTGCAGAGCCATATGTGGGGCAACACTTCCTGCCATTTGAGCGATAGTGAAGAGAATGGTACGGAGAGTTATATCAGTCACTCCCCAAATGGCCACTTTTCCTTTTTGTCTTTCAGCCTCTGGCACGCAATACTCTCGGCAATACTCACTCATTTTCAGACCACCCCTGCGGCTACCAGTCAAACTGACATAGGAACCTCTCCTGGATAGCCCAGTCAGGAAATAGATATCCTCAATGTCGATCGTCAAAGTGTGAGCACTGACATTAAAAACCTGCTGATCTGGATCCCACATCCGGACTAAGTGTTCTAGCAATCGAACTTGGACTCTCATGCCCGGTATACGGAAATACTTCAAGAGACCACAATCTCTTAAAGCGGGAAGAGTTGGAGGGTGATTTTCGGCGGTTGCATTATCATCCTCGTGTTCCCTTTCTCTCCATTCGAGCACCATTGTGATGGTTATTAACCTGCATAGCAACCATGTGAAGATAGTTAATGATCTAAAACATGAGAAAAAATGGCTTTATTGGCTAAATATTATAAAATTTTTTGGGCTCTGCGCTGTTCGCAGGTGGCTTATAGCGCACAGTGCGAACTTCTCGCACTGTAGCTCAAGCCCACCTGCGAGAATGAGGAATTCTCGCAGGCCCCGTATGGGCAGCCTGCGAGAATCCTCCTTCACGCATAGGGTTTCAAAAAACTAACTCAAAACTTGAAATTTAGCCACTAAAATCATGAAATTAAACCATGAAAAGCTAGAGAATGGAGAACTTACCAATTTTATTCAGACGGTTCGTGGAATGATGCCTCGAAGCTCCCAAAAATCGACGGTGAATATCGGAGGTAAAATGGAGGTTTTTTGCACACAAATGGTAAATGGGTAAAAACAATATGGTAAAATGAATTGTAAATTTGTTTTATTTACTTTTTACCATGTGAAAGTGGGTTTTTTCATGTTTATTTATTATTTAACCCATTTAACCCTAATTACTAATACGAAAGTGAGTAAAATGACTTGCAGGCACCCAATGCGGATGATTATGGACAAAAAACTTTTACGGTGTGGTGTGAATTTGTTTTCTATGGTTTTGACTTGAAACCTCGAGCGCTTTTTATCCGTTCTTGCGCTTGCGAAAAACATAAGAACATGATCGAGCGTTGTTTTATCCCTTTTCCGGGCTCGTTGTGGTTACACGAAAAAGGAACCCCCCTAGAGTTAACTTTAATCTCTTTTCACGACTCCCTAAATATGAAAAGATTGTCGAGCGATCTTGCTATTTTCACGCTCGTTAAAGTATTTGAAGTTACGCATCCTTCGAGCGATAGTTTAACCCTTTTTTGGTCTCGTTGGACTATTGTACGAAAAGGGAACTGAGAGAGTTCTCTTTAAGTGTTTTTCCAAACTCTATAATCTTGAAAAACCTTCGAGTTTTCTATCTCTGGACTCGTTAAACAAACATTGACAGATCCGTGATGGGACCAAACCACTCCTTCTTAGGGTTTGTTAAAAATACCCCGAGGGACTCGTCCGAAGGATGAGCTTATATCAACAATCATATGTGATCCTCTTCAAGCTTGAATAAAAATAAAGAGGTACTTGCCAGAAATAGTGGGGGAAAATTTGGGAAAGGGATATGTTTCATCTTTGTGTTAATTGGCAGTAAAGTGTCTCTCTTGAACATGACACCTTCTATTCATCATTTGAAGCTGTTTGGGAAATCCATTTGTCTCTCATTCGATTTTATAACAAGGTAATTCCATGTGTCATATTTGAGTCAATGCTGCCAAATCATTGGTCGTGTCATCCATATGTTCAAGAGTTGTCCGTCTGAGACTTCTATTTGAATCGGCCATCTGCAGTTATCCTTTCACTCCGTGTCGGCCTTCCCTGTGTCCAAAGTCCAATTGCAACATACTTTGTTTCATTTTCAAACTCTGTTACTCATTTCGTGTCACTGATGGGGGATACATCAAGGCCCTCCTGTGATGAGTCTTGTTCTGTCGACATCAGCACATTATCTGGGATTAAGACTTAGAAATTATTCAGTACCTTGGAGCTTGCATGCCTCAATGGCAAGTTTCTCACTTTCGACAGTGGGTTTACATCATTGACCCCTGATCGAAAGATTCCATCGGTTGTTCGACATCAACTCATTTATTCACAGTTGATGGATTGTACTGTAGTACCTTGGGAGTCATTGATATCAATGGTGATTTCCCTCGGGCTTGTTAATGGCTACATCAATGATCGGTAATCAAGTGGTTTCTACCATGTTCGACTTCAACACTTGTAATCACATGGTTAGATTCATACTTGGGGTGGGGAGATTGAAGACCCAGGATATTGTCTTTATGATCTAGGTTGCGATGGAGTATGTATAATTTATGACACATAGATCCACTGTGTATGTTTCGTGGCTATGTCATCTTGATTAAAAATTTGTCGCACAAATCCACAGTGTATTCAGGTGGCTGTGCTATATTATGACTGCATGGATCCACAGTGTATGATTGGTGGCCATGACCTTTGCTTATGATGTCATCAGTATATGATCTAAGTATGGGAATGCCTACCTTAGGAATTGGTACATATGATATTCTACTGATGCTTGGATGTTTGCAGGTTTCTGATTAGATGTGCTTTTGGTTCTTGACACACACATGCAGCTTACAAAGTCTATCAACTATCACTGGTTCCACTCTCAGACTTTGGGGGGCATTCTATTATCCACAATTTTGGTCATTAAGATGATGTCATGATAATGTCATGATGATGGAATATCAATCTCTTCACTAAGAACATTTTCCTGAGAAAGGTTACACTTGTCAGCTTCCAGAAATCATATTTTAAAGATAGTTCACAGGCTGCATATATACTCTCCTGCGAGAATACTTCATTCTCGCAGGCTACATTCAGCTGGAGTGCGAACTTCTCACACTATACTCATGGTTAGGGTGTGAACATGTTCTTAAAGGAGGAAAAAGGATAAGTTCTCGATCCTTATAGAAGGAATCTTCTAGAAGGATGAGTTGGCTTTCGAATGGTTGGCAAAGTACGGACTTTCCAGATATCTTGGGATCATTCCCTATCCAAGTAACTAATCTATCTTCTCCTATATATTGAGGGGATTTCTCATGGAAAAGGTTAGAAGAAAATTAGCAAGAGATTGATTGGAGAATTGGTGTAAGACTGTATGGAGGACTGATGCTACAACAACAAGAGACAACAACAAGGTCATCATATGTGGTTGATTTTCTTCATGCATGAGCAAGTGTGTGTGTCAGAGCTAGGATCCATCGAAAGGATACCTACAACATCAAGGCTCAGGTTGTAAGTTTCACTTTCAATTAATTCAATACAGTAATATGTCCCTTTCCTATAAAGATGATGTCACTTTATTACATAATTCCTTGATCATATGTATAGACTAGCCATTGAATATATTAAACTTCCTTTACTTCGATTGGATTGTACTGTTGTGATCTGGATGGTGCAAGAGCATTGGAGCAAAGCTTGGAACAACAGAGATATAAGGAAAGCGTTCATAAGGTATGTCCACAATCCTTACTTCTTAGTTCATTCAATAGGTTAAGTCTAGGGAAAGTGTATTATTCAGTCCTGTTTTGTTCTAGATCCAGGTGGATCTAGGGAGATTGGTTTGTGTCCGCACTTACAAATTTATCCTGAAACAATGGGTCTTAGGTTCATGACTATAGTCCACTTGTATGACAAAGGTCCACTTTAAAGGGTCTATGTTGTGGTTTAAGGCCTTGATTGTGGCACATTAGCTCAATAATATTAATTTAGGGAATAATTCCCTAGATTTCTCCCCCGAACCATTGTATGAGACCCACCTGTCATGCAAAAAAACTTCTAATGGAATCCATATCCCACTCTAAGGATATTGACCTCCTATAGAGAACATGTTTTGTGTTTAATTTAAATGTTTTGTGTTTAATATATAATGTGGTTTTGGTTTATAAGAGTGTTAGTGGAAACCTATTTGAACATGTATAATTTCTAGTTTTAAGGTTGTTTTACATTAATGTTATGTAACTATTAAGGTGGAGTATAAGGTACATGTATGTTTTATGTATGAAGGTAAGGCATATTAGTTTTGAGTTTGCTCAGATTTTACCTTTTAAAAATTGTAATTATCTTGTTTTTTCTCAAATTGTCCCTGACGGTCGTCATGTGCTAAGATATAAGAGATAAGAATATTGAAATCTACCAATATCCTACCACAGAAACATTCCTTGTAGAGATAAGAGTCTTGAAAGCTATCAATATCCTAGCAATCAAATGATGCTTGGGCCATAAGGGCTTGTCAAAGTTCATTTGCAAGCTAAGTCAATTCATAATTTGCATGTGACATAACACTATCATTCAATAGTCAAATTGTTACATTTCATTGTCATGCATCATGTGTGAGGGCTTGAGCCACCACTAAGGAAACATACAAAGAATATATTTCTTATGAACAAGATATGGTACTATCCATTTTGAGGTTTGGCATAGAGATTGTTCTTATAGACTACAATACATTGCACCATATAATCCATGCACTCCTTGAAAACCATGTAACACCATTCAAAGACACATTTTTGCGACAAATTAGCTATACTATCGACGAAGTTTTTTCGACGATAGTATATCTAATTCGTCGCAAGATTATTTACATTTGTCGCTCTTGTGACGATATCAAATGATGCTTGGATTCATTTCATATTTGGTTTATCAAATTGAAATTAAAATTTGATACTTTGCAAGCTAGTTGTACCTTGAGTCAAATACAAAAATGAAATTAGGAATCATCAACATATCTACTAGAACATATGAAAAATAGGGTTTATGGTTTATATGATGAATTGATGATGGAAAAAAGTGGGTGTGTGAGTCAAATTTGAGTCCAGAAACACTCCCATATCGTTAAGGCATACAAATATTCTATCCATGTCAAATTTCAATTCATATAGAAACAATTTGAAAACATTTCAACGTTGGCCCCATTCACAGGTCACTGTTGCCCATGTTGATCTAGTCCTAATACAATTTCCGTTCCTTGTTCCTTTTAAAATTTGTTTGAAAGTACACACGTCTTTGCATCTAGTACTGCAAGGGAGTATTTTTATGGTGTTTATTAAGCAATAGAACTTGAAAGAAAAATGAAGAAAGCCTGATGTAAACTTAAAACTTGCGTCAACCAATTTGTGTACTTTGAAAGAAAAATAGGGTTTATGGTTAACATGGTCAATTGATGATGGAAGAAAGTGGGTGTGTGAGTCAAATTTGAGTCTAGAAACCCTCCCATATTGTTAAGGCATGCAATTAGTATATCCATGTCAAATTTCAGTGCATACAAAAACAATTTGAAAAACTTTCAACGTTGGCCGCATTCACAAGTCAATGTTTCCCGTGTCTAGTCCTAGTACAATTTCCGTTCCTTGTTCCTTTTAAAATTAGTTCGATAGTACACAGGTCCCTACATCTAGTACCACAAGGGAGTATTTTTATGGTGTTGATTAAGAAATCAACGAAAAAGAGGGATTTTTCATCACAACTATGACATAGATGTAGAACGTGAAAGAAAAATGAAGAAAGATTGATGCAAACTTAAAACTTGCGTCAACCAATTTGTGTACTTTGAAAGAAAAATAAGGTTTATGGTTTACATGATGAATTGATGATGGAAGAAAGTGGGTGTGTGAGTCA
The DNA here is from genome assembly GCA_032191745.1 of Picea mariana. NCBI lineage: Eukaryota > Viridiplantae > Streptophyta > Pinopsida > Pinales > Pinaceae > Picea > Picea mariana. The sequence continues at coordinate 20,464 of JASDQU010588068.1, read as the reverse complement.
AATTAACCTCCCATATCGTTAAGGCATGCAAATAGTCTATCCATGTCAAATTTCAGTGCATACAAAAATAGTTTGAAAAAATTTCAACGTTGGCTCCATTCACAGGTTATTGTTGCCCGTGTCTTATCCTAGTACAATTTCCGTTCCTTGTTCCTTTTAAAATTCATTCGACAGTACACACGTCCCCACATATACTACTGAAAGGGAGTATTTTTATGGTGTTTATTAAGCAATCAACGAAAAAGAGGGATTTTTCATCGCGAATATGAAACAGATACATTGTATATACATTAATGTAGAACTTGAAAGAAAAATGAAGAAAGAGTGATGCAAACTTAAAACCTGCGTCAACCAATTTGTGTACTTTGAAAGAAAAATAGGGTTTATTGTTTACATGATGAATTGATGATGGAATAAAGTGGGTGTGTGAATAAAATTTGGGTCCATAAACCCTTCCATATCGTTAAGGCATGTGAATAGTCTATCCATGTCAAATTTGAGTGCATACATAAATAGTTTGAAAAACTTTCAACGTTGGCCCCATTCACAGGTCATTGTTGCCCGTGTCTAGTCCTAGTATAATTTCTGTTCCTTGTTCCTTTTAAAATTTTTATGACAGTACACAAGTCCCCACATCTAGTAATGCAAGGGAGAATTTTTATGGTGTTGATTAACCAATCAACAAAAAAGAGGGATTTTCAATCACAACTATGAAAAAGCTACATTGTATATACATTAACGTAGAACCTCAAAGAAAAATGAAGAAAGACTGATGAAAACTTAAAACTTGCATCAACAAATTTGTGTACTTTGAAAGAAAAACAAGGTTTATGGTTTACATGATGAATTGATGATGGAAGAAAGTGGGAGTGTGAGTCAAATTTGAGTCCAAAAACCTTCCCATATCGTTAAGGATGCAAATAGTCTATCCATGTCAAATCTCAGTGCATACATAGATAGTTTGAAAAAATTTCAACGTTGGCCCCATTCACAGGTCACTATTGCCCATGTCTAGTCCTAGTACAATTTCCATTCCTTGTTCCTTTTAAAATTCGTTCCACAATACACACATCCCCGCATCTAGTACTGCAAGGGAGTATTTTAATGGTGTTGATTAAGAAATCAATGAAAAAGAGGGATTTTTCATCACAACTATGAAACAAATACATTGTATATACATTAATGTAGAACCTAAAAGAAAAATTAAGAAAGACTGATGCAAACTTAAAACTGGCGTCAACCAATTTGTGCAGTTTGAAAGAAAAATAGGGTTTATGGTTTACATGATGAATTGATGATGGAAGAAAGTGGGTGTGTGACTCAAATTTGAGTCCAAAAACCCTCCCATATCATTAAGGCATGAAAATAGTCTATCCATGTCAAATTTCAGTGCATACAGAAACAGTTTGAAAAAATTTCAACGTTGTTCACATTCACAGGTCACTGTTGCCCGTGTCTAGTCCTAGTACAATTTACATTCCTTGTTCCTTTTAAAATTCGTTCGACAGTACACACGTCCCCGCATCTAGTACTACAAGGGAGTATTTTTATGGTGTTGATTAAGCAATCAATGAAAAAGAGGGAATTTTTCATCACAACTAGGACACAGATACATTGTATATACATTAATGTAGAACTTGAAAGAAAAATGAAGAAATATTGATGCAAAATTAAAACTTGCGTCAATCAATTTGTGTACTTTGAAAGAAAAATAGGGTTTATGGTTTAGAAGATGAATTGATGATGGAAGAAAGTAGGTTTGTGAGTCAAATTTGAGCCCAGAAACCCTCCCATATTGTTAATGTATGTGAATAGTCTATCCATGTCAAATTTCAGCGCATACAGAAACAATTTGAAAACATTTCAACATTGGCCCCATTCACAGGTCATTGTTTCCCATGTCTAGTCTTAGTACAATTTTTGTTCCTTGTTCCTTTTAAAATTCGTTCAACAGTACACATGTCCCCGCATCTAGTACTGTAAGGGAGTATTTTATGGTGTTTATTAAGAAATCAACAAAAAAGAGGGATTTTTCATCACAACTATGACATAGATACATTGTATATACATTAATGTAGAACCTAAAAGAAAAATTAAGAAAGACTTATGCAAACTTAAAACTTGCGTCAACCAATTTGTGTACTTTGAAAGAAAAATAGGGTTTATGGTTTACATGATGAGTTGATGATGGAAGAAATTGGGTGTGTGAGTCAAATTTGAGTCCAGAAACTCTCCCATATCGTTAAGGCATGCAAATAGTCTATGCATGTCAAATTTCAGTGAATACATAAATAATTTGAAAAAATTTCAACATTGGCCCCATTCACAGGTCACTATTGCCTGTGTCTAGTCCTAGTACAATTTCTGTTCCTTGTTCCTTTTAAAATTTGTTCGATAGTACACACATCCACACATCTAGTACTGCAAGGGAATATTTTTATGGTGTTGATTAAGTAATCAACAAAAAAGAGGGATTTTTCATCACAACTATGACACATATACATTGTATATACATTAATGTAGAACCTGAAAGAAAAATGAAGAAATCATGATGAAACCTTAAAACTTGCATCAACTAATTTGTGTACTTTGAAAGAAAATTAGGTTTTATGATTTACATGATGAATTGATGATGGAAGAAATTGGGTGTGTGAGTCAAATTTGAGTCCATAAACCCTCCCATATCGTTAAGGCATGCAAATAGTCTATCCATTTCAAATTTCAATGCATACAGAAACAATTTGAAAAAATTTCAATGTTGGCCCCATTCACAGGTCACTATTTCCCGTGTCTAGTCCTAGTACAATTTTCGTTCCTCGTTCCTTTTAAAATTTGTTTGACAGTACACACGTCCCCGCATCTAGTACAAAAAGGGAGTATTTTTAAGGTGTTGATTAAACAATCAATGAAAAAGAGGGTTTTTTCATCACAACTATGACACAGATACATTGTATATACATTAATGTAGAACTTGAAAGAAAAATGAAGAAAAACTAATGCAAACTTAAAACTTGCGTCAACCAATTTGTGTACTTTGAAATAAAATTAGGGTTTATGGTTTACATGATGAATTGATAATGGATGAATGTGGATGTGTGAGTGAAATTTGAGTCCATAAACCCTCCCATATAGTTAAGGCATGCAAATAGTCTAGCCATGTCAAATTTCAGTGCATACAGAAACAATTTGAAAAAATTTCAAAGATGGCCCCATTCATAGGTCAGTGTTGCCCATGTCTAGTCCTAGTAAAATTTTTGTTCTTTGTTCCTTTTAAAATTCGTTCGACAGTATACATGTCCCCACATCTAGTACTGCAAGGGAGTATTTTTATGGTGTTGATTAAGCAATCAATGAAAAAGAGGGAATTTTCATCAAAACTATGACACAGATACATCGCATATACATTAATGTAGAACCTGAAAGAAAAATGAAGAAATAATGATGCAAACTTAAAAATTTCATCAACCAATTTGTGTAATTTGAAAGAAAAATAGGGTTTATGTTTACATGATGAATTTATGATGGAAGAAAGTGGGTGTGTGAGTCAAATTTGATTCCATAAACCCTCCCATATTGTTAAGGCATGTAAATTCTCTATCCATGTCAAATTTCAGTGCATACAGAAACAATTTGAAAAAATTTCAACGTTGGCTCCATTCACAGGTCACTGTTTCCTGTGTCTAGTCCTAGTACAATTTCCATTCTTTGTTCCTTTTAAAATTCGTTCGAGAGTACACATGTCCACACATCTAGTACTGGAAGGGAGTATTTTTATGGTGTTGATTAAGAAATCAACAAAAAAGAGGGATTTTTCATCACAACTATGACACAGATACATTGTATATACATTAATGGAGAACCTGAAAGAAAAATGAAGAAAGACCGATGAAAACTTAAAACTTGCTTCAACCAATTTGTGTACTTTGAAATAAAATTAGGGTTTATGGTTTACATGATGAATTTATGGTGGAAGAAAGTAGGTGTGTGAGTCAAATTTGAGTCCATAAACCCTCCCATATCATTAGGGCATGTGAATAGTCTATCCATGTCAAATTTCAGTGCATACAAAAACAGTTTGAAAAAATTTCAACGTTGGCCCCATTCACAGGTCAGTGTTGCTTGTGTCTAGTCCTAGTACAATTTTCGTTCCTTGTTCCTTTTAAAATTTGTTCGAAAGTACACACATCCCTACATCTAGTACTGCAATGGAGTATTTTTATGGTGTTGATTAAGAAATCAATGAAAAAGAGGTATTTTTTATCACAACTATGACACAGATACATTGTATATACATTAATGTCAAACCTGGAATAAAAATGAAGAAAGACTGATGCAAACTTAAAACTTGCATCAACCAATTTGTGTACTTTGAAAGAAAAATAGGGTTAATGGTTTACATGATGAATTGATGGTGGAATAAAGTGGTTGTGTGAGTCAAATTTGAGTCCAGAAACCCTCCCATATCATTGAGGCATACAAATAGTCTATCCATGTCAAATTTCAGTGCATATAGAAACAATTTGAAAAAAATTCAACGTTGGCCCCATTCACAGGTCACTGTTTCCCGTGTTTAGTCCTAGTATAATTTTTGTTCAGTTCGATAGTACACACACCCACGCATCTAATACTACAAGGGAATATCCTTATGGTGTTGATTAAGCAATAAAAAAAAAGGGGATTTTTCCTAACAACTTTGACACGCATACATTGTATATACAATAATGTAGAACCTGAAATAAAAATGAAGAAAGGTGACAAATTGTATCCCATGTGTACATTTGAAGATACTTGTGACGAATTAGCTATACTTGGAACCACATCATCCATTTCCTTTGTTTATCACATGTAAATATTCTTGTCACGAATTAGCTATACTATCGAAGAACGTTTTTCGTCAATAGTATAGATAATTTGTCGCAAGATTATTTACATTTGTTGCTCTTGTGACGATATCCTTTCCTTGTCTCTTGTCAAAAAATTCCCTTCTTTGTCTCTCTTGCCGACGAAAATGTTTTCATAAGTGATGGGTACTAAATTATCCTTGATTATTATCCTCGATTTTCTCCTATAGTACCTATTCTACTTCTTTTCACACCACCATATATCTCAATATTTCTTGAAGCTTAAAAATATCAAAATCATCTTAGATGAGAATCCAATATCAATAAATTCCTCTGCTTCTATAGAGACTACTCTCTTTATGTTTTAAAACATAACTACATGACACTACACTTAAATGACAAATTCCAACATTTGATGGTTTTAATTAGGATTCATTTCATATTTGGTTTATTAACTTGAAATTAAAATTTGATACTTTGCAAGCTAGTTGTACCTTGAGTCAAATACAAACATGAAATTAGGAATCATTAACATATCTCCTCGAACATATGAAAAATAGGGTTTATGGTTTACATGATGAATTGATGATGGAATAAAGTGGGTGTGTGAGTCAAATTTGAGTCCAGAAAACCTCCCATATTGTTAAAGCATGCCAATATTCTATCCATGTCAAATTTTAGTGCATACAGAAACAATTTGGAAAATTTTTAACGTTGGCCCCATTCAGAGGTCACTGTTGCCCATGTCTAATCCTAGTACAATTTTCGTTCCTTGTTCCTTGTAATTTTTGTTCGACAATACACACATCCCCACATCTAGTACTACAAGGGAGTATTTTTATGGTGTTTATTAAGCAATAAACGAAAAAGATTAAATTTTCATCACAACTATGACACAGATACATTGTATATACACTAATGTAGAAACTAATTGAAAAATGAAGAAAGATTAATACAAACTTAAAATTTGCGTCAACCAATTTTTGTACTTTGAAACAAAAATAGGGTTTCAACGAAAATTCTATAGAAATGAAAAACACGTTCATCGAAACTTCATTGATGCAATACTTCGACAACAATATTGATGACATATATGATCATGATGGTATAAAAATGAAAGAGATTCTCTTGGTTTCAAGAATAATTTATCCTCTATTGAACAAGGCCAACCACTTGAAGGTGGAATCTCATATGGCCCCTTCCCTCCCCCTCACATCACTCTCAATTGATCCCCAATACCCAATCCATAAAATATAAAATAATCAAAAGCAACGCCCTAGTAAGATTCATGCATAGAAACTACAAAAGAAACAATTAATGAAGGTAAATGAAATTATGTGTTTGTAAATGATATTTTTAGTTTGCCACATACTTTAGTATATTGGCAACTATTTTCAGGTTTCACATAATAATTAAACAACATGTAACATAGGATATAAAAACGTCACATAAAACTTAAAAACATGTAATTAACCCATGACATTATAAGTAAATTATTTTAAGAGAATAATTCATACAAATTAAAATATATATTCATGTACCTAAGCAACCTCAACATCCATGTAATCATATTTATTCTGTATCTTGATCTTCTTCATCGAACTCGACATCTATATCATCATTCAGTTTAGAAAGGGTGTTGAAAGGATTGTCGATATCATCATCATCATCAATGTCATTTTCGAGCATATTTTCATCGACATCATAATCAAGAATTGCAATATTGTCTCCTACGCCCGGATCATGATATTATTCATTTTCTTTATCTATCGACCTTGCATGATCTTTCATCTCTGTCTGATCTAGTGAATCATCTTCTTGATATTCAATATCATCTTCTTCCTGTAAATGAGTATACTTAATGGGCCTTCCTCTTGGATAATATCTAAAAACAAATGACCAATCCCTCTCACCTGGAACATTTGAGTAAAAGACCTGTTCACATTGGCTTGGAAAATCATAGCGATCATGTCCTATTTCAAACACCGTTGTTTTAATCATTGGAAATCCATTGTCATGTTGAATAACAGTTCTTTCCTCATCGCGTTCATGCATTCATAACATATACCATTTGACATCGAACATAAATAATTTGAAGGAATTAAAGTCACACTCAATTATATCATTTAAATACCCATAGTATCTATTTTCAGATTCTCGGGGATGTTTGTCACTCTTAGAGGAAACATTAGTCACCTGGAATACTGCAGTTATCCCACTATCTTAAGTTTTCCTGGTTTCATCCAATTGTTTGATGCGGAATTTATGACCATTGCATGACATCTCCTTGTGGTTAAAAAACATATCCAAGTATCTGTGGTTAAAAATTCATATTGTGGGTCGTTGTATTTTGGGAGTTACACTCTGTGGAAAATAGGGTTTGTGGCTAGTCCTGAAACTAGTCAAAATCAGGTGTTTCGGGTAAAAACGTTATAACTTCTTCATAACATATCCAAATTTAGTGAGACCAAATGTGTTGGTTAGGGTAAATTCTATAGTATGTTTTGTAATAGTTTCATATCATTGCATCAAATATTTTTTCCGGGGCATGCTCTACAAGGTCGCTCTCTAGAATAAGCCAGAATTCAGCAAGGTATGCCATTTTTGCTATAACTCCTTTTCTGAGAGGTTCCAAGTAGTTCCACTTGGAGGAATTGCATAAAACACACTGAAGCACATTTTGTATTAGATTCATATATTTATACATTACAGGTTAAAAGTTATGATTACCTCAAGTTAGGGTTGTTAACTAGTCCAAAACTAGGCATGTGAGACTAAAGAAAAGTTTGATGAAAATGCTAGTCTCTTGTTTTTAAAGTTAAGGAAGGTTTGTAGGAATGTGATCATATACACTAGGTCTATTACAGAGCTACAAAGAATATTTGGATGATAAAAGTGATGAGGGATTTTGGTTGTGGCACATGTTGAGTACATGGTTGAAACACGTAATTGATGAGTTGACACATACATGCAGTGTATAGTTGATGATGTTGGTACATATTGATGATTCATAGTTGATGAGTAGTTAACACATGATTGGAACATACTTGGTACATGGTTGGATGCACTTGTTTATGGTACAAGTTGATTATAGGTTGGTGCATGGTTGATGCACTTGTTTATGGTACAGGTTGATTACAGATTGGTGCATGGTTGATGCATGGTTGATGCACTTGTTTATGGTACAGGTTGATTACAGGTTGATGCATGGTTGATGCACTTGTTTATGGTACAGGTTGATTACAGGTTGATGCATGGTTGATGCATGGTTTAGAT
>JASDQU010588067.1:122769-158723 GCA_032191745.1 Picea mariana | reverse complement strand
AGACCACCACGTTTCGAGACGAGGCTATGTGAGTGAAAAAGTGGCTTTTGTGTGTGAGTGAAAGTGTACCAAATTTTAGTTATTTAGATGTCACCTTGCAACATGTGGACATCGCTTGGTCCTTTACAAGAGTTTGATTACCTAAATCAACTAGATGTCATTGGTACAACCTTGTGGAATTTTAAAAGCCCTAGGAACTAGCATATGGACATTGTGGTCCGTTACTATCCTTTATCTCCCTATGTGTGAGTTAATCTAGGAAAGCATGAAACTAGCCTAGATTGAACATGTGGGCATGTGTGGGCCCGTTACAATCTTTTAAACTCTCCTATTTTTTTTATCTAAGAAAGCAGAAATTCAAACACTACTCTAGCTTTGTGACATGTGGGCATGTATGGGCCCTTACAAAGTTAAGATATGTTCAAAAAAATGAAGCTAAGAGGGGTCTCAAAAAAGAGCCTTTGTCCTCTCCTAAAAGTTTTGTTAAGGGAGGTGAGATCGTTTTCGCAATCCTTTTCTGGTTCTCAAGATCGCCTGATGGCCCAAGAGAAGATCATACTCAAGATTGTTACTTGCAACTTCTGGTGCCAAAAATGTGAGTTTAGATGTGATTAGAATTGATGTTCAACTTAGATTTATAAACCAAATAAAGCCATCCATGTGGACAAAAAGAAAAATAAGGGAAAATGATTTTTATCCACCTAAGTGCCTATGTTTGCTTGATTATCCCCTTTATAAGTTGAGGGGTCTAAGTGGTGCAGTGTTTAGAGCATGCATATCATCATTCTAGAGAAGGAAAATGATTTTTCCCATATCCAAGAGCTTACAATGCAAATTTTAGTTCAAATGCACGGCCTCCTGTGTTGACAGAGGCGCATATGGCGCCTGCGCACTTACAGAACTGAAACGAATAGCGCATACGCGCCCGACGCACACCTGTGGGGTGGAATACCCACGCGCCTGAGTCAAAAGTCTGAGAAGAAAAATCCGGATGGATTTCTCTCCAATTTCTGATGAATTGACTGGTAAGCAGGTCGACAGAGGCCGGTTTGTGAACCTACAAGTTAATGAAATCAAAAGGAAAGCAAATAAAGCCCAAATGAGGGAGGATTTGATACCAACTCCCCAGCAGAGTTGCTAATCTGTTTTCACTCTATTCGTCACTAGGTGAGCAAATTGAGAGTGCTTACATGCCCTGTTGGGATCTGCAGAGCATGACAACTGTGAGGTAAAAGGTTAGAAAGAAAACAACAAAGCTATTAGTAAGAATCAAACAAAAACCAAATGAAACTATGAGCATATAAAAGAAATGAAAAACAAAATAGAAATGGACCAATATCACCAATCTATAGGCTGATCTGATTGATGAAATCCAAAGATACACAATGGAGAAAGAGGACTTGGGTCCCTTCCCTCTCCAATGGAAGGCTCTTGAGGCCCTCAACTGATTTCTCTCCTTACAAAGAAAAGATGAAAGTGTGGGTGAAAGAACTCCAAGCTTATTCACTCAAGAGAGGGGTGAATAGCTTATGAAATGCAGCCTACAATGTTTGTTGCCAAAGAATGAGTNATGGTGGTCATTCATGGCTTTTTATAGCCAAGCATTGGGTTATTATGCAACCTCTTTTGAATGTGAAGAGGGGATCTTTAGGGCACAATTAGGTCTTTGAGTAACCCCCCCACGCGGATTGAGCTCGGATTTGGTGTCAAATCGACTTGGGAGCCGATCCATTAGTGGTTGGGAGGCCGACCAGTTTAATAAATGCGCCGTTTAGCAGGCGCGTGGGTTTTTCACCCAACAGTCGTGCATCGTGCACTGAAGCGTGTATTGTACGTTGCTATTATGCGCATATGTGCGCGCACCCAAGTTCTGTAAAGCGCCCTTCAAATTTTTGGTCATTTCGTATAGTTTCTGACCCTTTTGTAATGCTGTGGATTTAATCTTGTGCCATGAATGACTCCAATCCTGTTTTGACGATGCAGATTTCTTGTCGCCCTGTGCAGACGAGATTTCAGTGATAACAATGATCATGAATATCTTCAGTTGTAGATTAAAATCAAGAAACATTTTTCAAATAACAAACAATATTCAACATGGCTGCAAACTTAGTAGAATTGATGTTTAAACAACTTTCAAAAGTCATTTTAGAGGGGAATTTTTTTTGTTCTCTTCGTCTGAGCTAGCCCATGATGCAGGCATGTGTGCTTCAAAAAGAAAGACTGAAAAGGAAAAATAAAAAAAAACCAGCAAAGAAAAACAAACAGCAAACAAAACAGAAAATATTTACACAGTGTACATGGGAGCATCATCAAGAAAAGTACCTTTTTAGAGCTTGGCCATTCACCGAAAAGGTGTCTGGTTGCCCCTCTAAATTCTGTAATAGGAAGGAACTAGGACCCAATTTCTCAGCAATTAAAAATGGTCCTAACCACAAGTTTTGAAACTTTGTATGCTCTCGTTTTCCCTCATGAGGTTTGTCCCATTTTAGGACAAGGTCACCTACCTCAAAATTTATGTCAGAGGCAGAATTAGAATCAAACTAGTTTTTAACAATGAGTTGATGTTGATCTAATTTCCATTTTGCTTGAGCCCTCACTTCTTCTAATTTTAATAAAGCGTTAATTCAACTCTCCAAAGGGGGACAGTCCTCTTCCTGTACTTTCTACGATAACTGCAGAGATGGAAGAAGGACATGTGGTGGAAGAATCGCCTCCCTGCTGTAAATGAGAAAGAAAGGTGAGTTACCCACAACAGTTTTAGGAGTTACTCTATCAGCCCAGATTGCATTTAACAATGCATTATGCCAATTTTTATGGTTTTCAGAGACCGTTCTCTTGATAATTTTGATCATATTTTTATTAGTTGATTCTGCCAAACCGTTGCCTTGGGGGTAACAACTGGCAGAGTACTTTAATTTAATTCCTTTTTATAGAGTGAAATCACTCATTTCAAGAGACGAAAAATAAGAAGCATTATCAAATACCAGGCATTCAGGGATACCGAAACGAGTAATAATATTTGAATTCAAGAAGGATATTACCTGACTTGTATTTACAGCTTTTAATGGGGTAGCCTCAAACCACCTGGTGAAGTAATATATGGCTGTTATGATATATTTATGCTACTACAAGGATGGTGGATTGATTAGGCCTATAATATCTAGACCCCACTGCTGAAAAGGGGAGTCTACCGAAACTGGTTGCAAAGGGAAAGCTGGTTTTTGTATCTGTTCGGATGCTTTTTGACAAATCACACACTTGCGACATAAAGCATGAACATATTTAAAGAGGGTAGGCTAGTAATAACCTGCCCTTAATACTTTATGGGCAGTGGTGTATCCACCAAAATGCCCACCAGCTTCTTCTGCATGCAATTCCAATAAGACTTTTCTTGCTTCATCTTTCTCAAGACAGCGCATTAGTACTCCATCAAAATTTTAACGAAACAAAATACCATTAATCAACTGAAAAGAAGCATATTTTAATCTTAGTTCCCTCCTTTTTGTGGGATCAAGGTGACGGGGAGCTGATCCGTGTATAAGACAAAATTTTATGTCATTATACCAGGGACTAACAGGGTTTTGCGCGTAGCAGATTTGATTTTGATAATGTTGTCCTAGATTTAACATATCATTTTCCTCTTGCTATCCTACAGCTGAATCAACGACCAACTTGCATAAACCTTGGCCTCTTATTATTTGTGCTGGGGTGATTTCTATGTCGTACTCTTGCAAGGATGTGACCTAGTTTGCCCTTTTTTCACCTAGTTCTTTCTGTACTAACAGATTTCTAACAGCCAGGTAAAGTATAATGATTTTCATCCTAGATTTCAACAGATAAGATCGGAAGTGCTTTACTGATTTGAAAAAATCATAGGCTTGCTGATCTACTGCTGGGTAATTAAGTTCCGGCCCCTTGAAGGATGAGCTCATAAAGGCAATTGGGACTTCGTTGTTTTCAGCGTTCTTTTGAGTTAAGACAACAACATAGGTTCGGTCAGAGGCAAACGTGTAGAGGGTGAAGTCTTGTGAAAAGTTGGGGCTCATTAGAGAAGGAGCGTCTATTATGGCCTTTTTTATCGAATCAAAATCCTGGCTTTCTAAAGGTCCCCAATGGTAATATACATCCTTTTTTATTAGGTTTTGTAATGGTCTCACCATTTCTGAAAAGCTGGGGACGAATCTCCTAACAAAGTTTATTTGACCTAAGAAAGATTGCACAGACTTTTTTGACGAGGGAGGGGGTAGTTTCGAAATGACTTGAGTTCTTTCAGGGTCGATAATCATCCCTTCACTCGACACAATGAATCTGAGGAGTTTACCTTGTTCTACTGTGAAGATAGATTTTTTAGGATTCAAAGAAATGTCGTATTTATGACATCGTTGTAGAACGAACCTTAAATGAGCTAGATGATCTTCTTTATTTTTCAAGAAGACAGTGATGTCATCTAGGTAAACTACTACAGATTGATTGATTAAGCCTCAGAAAGCGATGTCCATCACTCTTTGGAAAGTGGCACTAGTGTTTATTAGTCCAAAGGGCATCTTTCTATAAGTGTAGGTGCCCCATAGAGTGCGGAAGGTGGTTTTGAGTTGGTCTGGAGGAGACATAAGGACTTGGTTGTACCTTGAAAAACCATCCAACAAGGATAATCTTTCAGAACTAGATACTTGTTGAAGGATCTGTTCCATGGGAGGGACAGGATAGTTGTCTTTATCAGATGCTCGATTAAGATTTCGAAAATCGACACATAGTCAGATTTCACCACTCTTCTTTCTAACAGGGACAAGATTAGAGACCCATTGTGTGTGCCTCACTGGGAAAATTATCTTAGCATTCAAGAGCTTGTTTAATTCCTTCTTAACTGTTGGTTCGAGTTTTGGGTGCATTTTTCTTAAATTTTGTTGAAAAGGTTGGGTTTGGGGTTTCATGGGAATAACATGTTGTATGATGTTAGGATCAAAGGTTTTTAGGTCGTCGTACGTCAAAGAAAAATCATCTTTGAATTCCTTAAAAAACTCAATAAATGCTACTTTTTCTTGTTCAGAACACCCCACCCCTAAATTAATGCATTGTGGGTTGTCTTTAGTTCCCAAATTTACCTTTTCATGCATCAAAGAGGAACTATTCCTTTTACAGTTCATTGATTTTCTGAACTTGTCGTGAAGATCATAAAATTTTTCTAATCTAACCACAAATTTCGGGATAGAATTTACCATGTCTGATGAAGATTCTAGAGATCTCGGATCTGGTATTACCGTAAATTCATGAAGATTTTTGTCGTGGGTACCTTCATCGATCACCGCGCCCTGGAAAGTTTCTTCCATATGCAGAAAACTTATAATCTATTGATCATCATTGAAGACTCTCCAATTTGTGATGTTGTCTGGGATGGATGGTCTGAACAACAGTTCAATGGAAAATGCATTTGGAGATAAGCCTTCTACATGAAAAAGTTTTGAAGTGACGTTAGCTAGAAAATCAGCTTCCGAGTTATTCAGTCTAGGAATAGAATTTATGTTAAATGTGGACAACTTGTTCATTAAATTCCATACCTCAGCTTGGTAGCTTTTAAGGTGTGGAGATAAATAGTGGATAGAATTTTTTACCTGTCTAACCACGATTTCTGAATCACCAAAGACAGTCAAATTTTGAATGTTCATATCTAATGCTTTTCTGAGGCCTTGCAAGAGTGCCTCATATTTGGCTGTGTTGTTTGTACATTTGAATTCTAACCTGCAAGCAATCAGAGTCTTGTTAACTACTGGATCGATGAGCACGCACCCTGCACCAGCTCCTTCCTTAGATTTTGACCCATCAAAGTACAGAGACCATATTTGATTTTCGCTGGTTGCATGTGAACACTAAGAGGAAGCTTTTGGCTGCGTATATGTCAAAATTTCATACTGTTGTTCTGGGTTAGTGATAGTAGAAGTTTCGGCCATGAAATTACCAAAAAAAGTATCCATCCCCTGTATTTTAGGCGAATCGGCAGAAGGAGTGAATGGTTCATTGGGATCATTTAAATTAGTCACCGTGAACTTCATATAACATTCACGATTTACCTTGATTCTGGTGGGCTTTCCATTGTTGGGCAGCCACAAGTGAGACTAATCTGTTGCAAAATAGCCATGTAATTGTTCTGACTAGTCTCTACTAAAAAAAAATCATAAACTTCTGGGATATTTACAAAAATAATATCAATCACTTGATGAACTTTAGGATTAGATGACAATCTTATAAGCACATTTCTTAATTCCCCTATCACTTTAACACTAGTTCGATCAAGCTGGATAATTTTCAAGATGGATGGTTGAACTTTGGCATTAATATTTTGACAGATAGGCCAATGCATTACGTTAGATTCCACACTTGAATCTACCATACAGTTATGTACATTCCTATTGAAAATTTCAAAAGTTAACAAAAATGGAGGGACATTTCTGCGAGTACTAATGGTGGAAGTTTGTTGTTTTTTACTCACAGCCTCTGAAACTAGTTTATCTACATTTGTTACATTATTTACAGGAAGGTCTCTTTTATCAAGAGGATCGGATGTAGTTTTGGTGGAGGCCTTATGAGGAACTTTGGCGCTGTTTTGAACACCTTTGTTACTACTCAGATTGCTATTTTTGCTATTCTCTGTAATATTCTGTAGCATTTTTTGCAGAAGAAAAGGGAATTTTAATAATTCGTAAACATAAATGTTAGCCCTAAGATTTTTTAGATCTTTAACCAAATCATAATCTAAACTTGGGTTTACGGAATTTTGTTTAGTCTCAGTTGATTCAGACTATTTTGGAGGCAAAGTCGTAGTGATTTTAGAAGAAGGCTTATTTGTTGTCTTGCTCCTAGTATTGTAAGGGTGCACTGTTTCGAAATTAGCTTGAAAAATGCTATCCAAAAAATTTCCGAAAATATTCGGAGAGGATTCATCTTCTTCTACCGTCTCTTGTTCAGCTACTTCTTCAGGAACCTTGGGAGGAATCAAGTTATCGTGTGCTTCTAGGATCGTTTGAATAGAAAATTGAAGGCTTTCTAGATTTAGGCCTTCAGTATTTGAATTAGGTCAGTTGGTGGGAAAAGGCTTCCTAAAAGGAGGTTTGTAAGGCCCTTTGCTCAAAGAAGCTTCTTTAGATGACCTTTTCAAATCTATAACTTGGTTGGACAATTTCTGAATGACTTTATGTAAGTTTTCTAAATCCAAACTCTCAGGTTGAGATTTGTTTTGGGGAGGTCTAGGAAGGATTTCGATTTTCTTTTTGGAATATGAACTAGTCTCTATCTCATTGCTAGTAGTGTCTTTTAAACTGAGAATGTTGTTCTCGATATGACTGGCCTCTTCGAAGGCTTCTAACAATGTGTCTTTATTGGATCTTTTTACCCAAATGGCTATGTTTTGATGTAATGCTTTCGTGTAGTATGCGACAATAAGATTCTCGGCAGGCATCAAATCTGTGGGGATTCAGTTCTTTAGTGTCAAGAACCTTTGATTAAAGTATTTGATCTTTTCTTTGGGGTTCATTTTTAAACTAGAAAGCTCCATGACTAGAACTTCAGGAGACTTGTCGTCTCCAAAATTCTCAAGGAAACAGGATTTAAATTTCTCCCATGACACAATGGTGTGGGGTTGTTGGGCAAAGTACCAAATAGAGGCATTGCCTTCAAAGGTGTAGGGAAACAATCTATAGACTACATCTTCGTGCTCAACACTATGGAGTCTAATGGTAAACAGAAACTTTTTGATGTGATCTTTAGCAATATGTTTGGAGTCCGAGTGAAATTTAGGGAGCCATTTCTTCGGGTGCTTGGGTAAAGGATGCTGAGGTCCAGGTATGGCCACTGCATCTTGGTCAAGCCAAGGTCTGGCGGGATTGTTCGGATTGGCCATAGGTGTGGGTGGTGTCGAAGGTTGGGATGAGGAACTGCCTTCATCAGAGGATTCTTCTCCAGAAGAAGAAGGAGATGAAGGAGGTGGTGATGGTGGTATACCAAATCCTCCTGCTGGAGGATTGAGGATTGGATCTGTAAGGTTTAAGGTAAGTTTAGTACCTCCAAGTTGTTCTTTGATATCAAAGAAGTCTAATGGTTGATTCAAAGGTCGGTTTGGTTGTCTTATATGGGCTAAGGAACTGTGTGTTCTTATGAGAGATTGCTGAACAATCTCTTGTATGTCACCACCCGTAGGATTTGGAGTTGCTGGTTCAACTATGATCTGTAGATCGTCGTTTGATGTCGTTGTTTCTTGAGGGAAAATGTTGTCATTTGAATGAATTCTAGTTACTATAGGTGAGCGGGTAGGTGTGGGAGGAGTCTTACGACCTCCTCATGCCATTAATAGCTTTCAGGCCCTCCTTCTAGCACCATTTGTTGACGGGCGAAATTGATCGCTCGTCAACTAGAGGAGTGAATCCAGTCCGGGGTTGTCTAATTAACCCAAGACATTTGGATTAATCCACTCCGATGGGTTTAGTGGCTCCGTTGGCTGATCTAAGTCCTAAAGAAAGTGAAAAACAAAACTAATGAAAATGCAATAACTTGATGAACAACAATCGCTAAAAACTATATATAGATCTAATATATATTTACAGTTTCACTAACTAATATTTATAAAATAATTCTACTTATTATATGTACAATATATACAAATGGTTCTATTTCTAATATATATATATATAATATCTATAAAATACGAATTTTAATCTAAATCCGCGAAAATCGAATATAAATTGATTTTTTAAACAACAGTAAAGCTATTATTTAATATTTTTGATTTGTTTTCTTATAATGTTTATACTTGAGAAATGGAATATCAAACTGTCTAATTGAAAACATAAATAACAGATAGTAGAAGATGTTTTAACTACAGGAAATTTCTGTATTCATTAAACTAATGAAATCAAACTAATAAACTAACCTGTTACCGCATCCAATATTTGTTCAGTGTGTAGCATCCAATATCCTTGTCTGATGAGGTAAACCTGTAGCAGACCCTACAATTGCTTCTCATAAATGTGAAGTAGTAATGATGGAATTCAAATGATAGAACATATAAGAGATACGATCACAACAATCTCATAATTTCACAAGCAGCCACATTAAGATAAATCCTGTTGTGAGAACTTGTGTATAAACGTTCAATAAAAGATAAAGATAAATCTCTTAATTCAAGTTTGAACAAAATGATTGTTGTGTGTTAAATCTGGAACATAAAACATGGATAATATATAAATTTTTATCGTACCAATTTGTAGTAAACCACGACAGCGAAAGCAATCATAATCTAATTACAAATTGAAATAATCATGACTTGAATAAAACCACAATATGGAAAAGCTAAAGCTGTGATGAGTATTATATTTCATTCAAGTCTATAAATGAAAAATCCATAGTCTTGCCCCAGGAAGAGATGATCTCATGTTTACAAAATAACATGCTTATATAGGTTCCAGGAACATAATGTTTCCTTTTGATAATATCAAATCTGTTCCAAAAATATGGGGGATGCAACCTCCCTGATTTTACTTGATATCAAAATTCCAACAACCTAATCTATTTACTAAAAACACAAAGCTAATAAGGCTGGGAGATCTCAACAGTGCCTCATATCTCCTTGAAAATCATGTGTTCCTGAAAACAAATAAAAATGGGAAGATTTTAGATACTTTTTCAATTGTTAAATCAAGCAATTCGAATTTTTCTAATTCGCTACAGAATCTTACGATTCTGTAGCTAGTTTTAATTATAACTACAATCATATTTTATTCAACAAACAAAACAAATTAATCTTTATAAGAAAGGTAATCTATTCAATCAAATCATATATCCTAACTTGAGAGTGACGAAATCATACTAAAATCCTAAAAGATCATACCTCAAATCATGGGATTAAAACATATCAAGCAATCTTGGAGTTTATGATCACTGTTGTTGCCTCTACATTCTTAAAAATGACAGATCTTGTAGTTTTTAGGCATTTTTCCTTTGCTTAAGTTATGGATTGGAGTTTATTGTTCTCGTTTGTCAACAAATCCACTTGGTCTTTTAAAGATTTAAGCTGGTACTGTAGCAAAGGCACATTCGTATAATACCTGTCGATCCAGGATTAACATTCATCACACTGTCGCTGTAGAGACTGTGCATTGACACTGACAACATTAAGGATTGGAGAAGCGTCCACGTGAAAGGTAGGTTTATCACAGAGTTGAATGCCTGAGAATTCTGGGTTACCCTTCAAACATGGAGGCAAATTGTTTACATAGTCATAGGGTGTGTCGAGATAGAGCTCGTAAGACATAGGATCTTCTTCAGCCAAAAACCTCTCAATTTCTGAATCTAAGTCTTCACTTAATTTGATTATGTTGTTTGTGTCTGCATAGGGTTTGTATTTGTTTTAAGCACATCGTGAAATCAAATGACCAACCCTTTTATTCTTGTAATTAACATCGATGCTATCCTTTAGCTTCTTCCCTGTGGGTTTTGTAACAGTTTTAGTGCGAGTCTTAGGGTGCGAACCCGATTGATTGTTTGGTTGAGTAGCATCAGGGTAGGTCGAGGGTTCAATATTAGGGGCAAGATCACAGGGCAGGAGTGGTGGAGAATAGGTTGTAGTGTTCACGAGGGTTTCAACAATAACCAATTTATCAACCTGTCCCAACTCACTGTTGCCAAAGCCATTTCGTAAAACAAAGGCATCGCAACAATCGTTGTGTAATTGCAACTGATGCACAAGGATAATTTTAATCAAACCATAATGGAATAAACTCAAATTAGACCTCTGGCTCCTAAATCGCTTTCCCATCTTGTATGGACTTCTAAGCAGGAAGTAGGGCATGTTCAATGGGAAGTCAATGAAACTCATAAGAAATCGCATATGATATAGGAAAACTAACCCAAATCTTCCTTCACACGTAATGAACTATTTCACAATAGCAAGTAGATCATGCCACCTAGGTTTTAAGGATGAGATAGGCATACCTTGATCACAACTAGTGATTTTCCGTGAGGTGAACATCAAAGTCCAGGGGACCTCTTCAACTTTTGCATTCTTGAACCATTTTTGCTTGACAGCTGGTAAACTTGTGGCCTGGCTTAAAAACTCCTTAGTTACCTATAACTGCACATCACTTGTCTTTGCTCTGTAGCCATCGAAGGTCAATGTGAACTCTTGGGCAACTCCCATATTGAAACCCTTAAACTTTTCAATGAACAAGTGCCAATCGTTCCTTTCTAAATCATCCTTGTCATTATCATACGATAGCATGGTTTGGATGCCACTGGGCTCGATCCTTACTACTGGAGCCATGGCGATCATAAAGGAATCAAAACAGAACTTGGAGGTAGGGTTTGATAAAAAACCACAGAGCCATAGCCCCAAGTTTCCACAAAACAATGCTATGACAGTTCAAACGGTAGGCAGAGGCGTTAGTCACCATGCGTGGGAATGAAATCATGAAGCCCAAGGCCACGCAAAAGAGTAATGGCATGTTGTAATTCATATGACACCTTGGCATTGCATTCGTATGAGGATCTGAACACTTGGAAAACCATAGTACACACATTCGTGGCTTGATTACAAAGGAAAGTGTATCAAATAAAAATTGAATAATTAAAAGTTTTATGAATTAAAACTCCATTAACATCAATTGAATATTAATGAATGGAGGTCTTTCACTTATGTAACCAAGGCACATTTAGAACCAAGGAGTTATAAACAAGTAGAACAATAATGTTCATAGAAAAATATGACAATTCAATAATAGACCATATGAACAATTTTCCTTTAATCAAAAATTGAAACAAAGTGTCAATTCCAGCTGCGAGTTTTCATGCTTACAGTCATGAAAACAAAAATCGAAAGAAAGATATGTAAAAAGCGACAAGTGACAAGTGTCGTTTAGTGACAATACTCATGACGAGTAATGAAAATTTAGAGACCCTGTGTAGGCAACTTATAAACAATAGAAATTATATTATTGCTGCCAAAAAGAGGCCGTGCCATTTTTGAGAGATCCCTCTCCATATCCAAAAGGCTAGTTTTGGGTCTCAAAGTTGGTTGAAAAAGTTACCTTCGTTATCTGTTTATCAGCTGAACATATTTATGGAGTGCTAACAGGTATGTCTCCTCCTATCTCCTTTGCAATATGATCAACATGTAATTGCTACTACTCAACCAAATCATAAATCAACTTCTCTTTCAACGACGATCCTTGGACCTGTCCAAGCATCAAACTTGTGCCATACCATACATCATGAAACAAAAGATATGTCAACAATAAAATAGAGAATCATAAACAAAATATCAACCAATTACATCATGTACCAAAATGTACCCACCATGAAAAACACCCATGTACATCAACCATGTACATCAACATCATACAATGTGCCAAAAGATATCATCCATGGAATGTATCAACCATATGCCTCTATCAACATGTCAACTTGTACATCTACCAATATGCCAACCATGTGCATCCACCAATATGCCAACCATGTGCATCTACCAACATGCCAAACAAGTGTCATATCACTCATGATATGTCTCTACCATGAAGCAAGTGCGTCAATCATCAAATGCCTCATGTACCAAAATATATGCTAATCAAGTAATACCAATGATCTACTTTTAGCCAAGTACTCATCATCCAAACATATACCAAACATGTACATAAACATGTATCACTACTTGTACCAAGCAAGTATGCCAACCATGCACCAATACCACAACAATATGAATCCTCATACATGTATGCCAATTCCACCATAAAATATGTGACAATCAAAACTTCTAGTAGGTGTCTCTACCAATGTACTAATAATATACTTCAATAGATCAATGAAATCTCTGGCTAGTATCATCATCATATACCCAAGGTGACATAACTTTACTGCAATAACCAACATTGTTCTGTAATAGAAAATGCCTCAATCCACACTCATGGGTTAGTGTCATGCATCCAAGATGGCCTTTCATTAATTTTTATCATCACTTTTCATAAATCAATATATGATCATGAAAACCTGTAGCAAATAGTGTCAAAACCTACAACAAAGAGTTATACCATCACATCAAGCTGCAACCCAAGTGCATTGCCTTTTTCCCAAGGCTTTACCACATATACGCAATCTGCTGCACATCATCTCGCGTATGTACATGACCTATTCAAGGTCAGCCTGCATATGTACGTGACTGATATCACTGTCACCTGTGTATGCTTTAGTACATGACTTACTAGAGCTTCCCTTAAGGCTTCCATTCTGTTTTGGATGCTTAGTCTTCTTCATCCATTTATGAAGGCATCCCTGCTTCTCGTAACTTGAGCTCTGAGCATACATCTTTTCAAATATGTCTCACTTCCTTACTTCATTCCTTCTTCTAGCCATGCTATGTGAATTCCTCATCATGGACTTTTTTCTTTTGTTCCAACAATCCTGGGATTTGTGGCCAAATTCACTACAGCTGTAGCATCTCATGGTGTTACAGTGAACAACAATGTGTCCTACTTGATCACATCTCCAACACCTTATGGTGTTATAAAATCATCCATTATATCTCCTTTCATAAGCTCTACATTCAAAATATTTGTGACCATATTCAATACATGAATAACAATGCCCATGAAAAATAATTTCATACCTTTGCTTTGGTGTCCCAAAGATAGCTTCTTGATGTCTTCCTTGCTTTATTCTTTTGAAATTTTCTTTGCCTTGTGTATATGATTGATTTGCAACATTGTCTTCATCCATTGATGGACTTTCTTCATGCTTCTTTGAGGTGCTTTCTTCAGCATGTGTAGCTTCTTTCTTGTATCCAAAACTTGATTTAGCATTTGGTGATCTTTGGATTTCCAAGATCTCATTCAATATTTGTGAGCTATTCAAGAATTTATTTGACTTATCTACTTTATTTCTAAGATCAACAACTTTATCTTCTAACTTATGACATGACTCTTCCTTTTCATTTATTTGATTCTTCAATAGTTCCTCTATCCTTTTGGCTTCTTCAATTTGGGTCTTGAGATGGACAATAGTTTCAATAATTTTTCTAATCTCATCATCTACCTTCTTATCATCCTTTTCATTCCTTAGTCTTGTGATATCTTCTTCCTCTTCTTCTAATTGAGTCTTATTACTCTCTTATTGTTCCTTGAGCATTTCCCTTAACTTCAAGATGTGCCTTTGACTCTTCTCATGAAATTTTTTAGTGTTATCTGAAAGATAGCTATAGTATATATAATAATGGTCATTTCTATATTCATATAAACCATATTCAACCTTATTTTGAAGTTCTAATAGATTTTCTTCTATTCTCTCCATGGGATAACTACCATCAAACTCTACATAAACTATCTCTAGATTTTCTTCTTCACTTGTAGAGAAAAATTCAACATCATCATCTTTTTAAATATTGCAATCAAGGGTTTTTGATAATTCTTCACCTTCATTTGAAATGTATTCAAGATCTTCCTTTTTGCCACCATCATCATGTGATTCTTTTCCTTCATTTGAAATGTCATCAAGATTTTCCTTTGTGCTATCATCACTTGATTCTTTGTCTTCATTTGAAATGTTTTCAAGATTACATTTACAAATAATGCAATCAAGAATTTTTGGAGATACTTTACCTTTGATGATCTTGATGGATTGGTCTTCAATATTTTCTTTCTTTCTTTGATATGTATTCTCTAGCTTTAACCATACATCCTTGGAGGAAGTGCATTGTCCCATGCTCTCTTTGATAGGGCTTGAGAGTCCACTAAGAATGGTCTTGAGAGCCAATGCATCATTCTTCTTTCCTTCCCTTTGAGATGCAAAATTTGACTTGTTCTTCATGGAAATTGATCCACCAATGGCTACCTTCCAAATACCTACTCCCATTTCCTTCAAATGTACTCTCATCTCTATTCTCCAAGTAGAATAGTTTTCCTCATCAAGTATTGGAACTTCATCATACATTTGTGTGTCCATGTATCTCCTCCAAGCTTGTTAAGGCTTATAGTGAAGGCCTTCTCTGATACCAATTTTTGGACACACCGACTACATTGAGGGCGGGGGGTGAACAGTGTAGGGCTCTTTTTCCCAAAACTTCCCTCTTACACAAAACTTCTTAGTTAACAATCACCATTAACTCATTACTCATTGATTTCATTTATAACCAGTTATATGTGAACACATTCAACAATATATCATCAACAAGTCATCACCACAAGGAACACAAAGAACACAAGATGTATGTACAATTTTCTTTTTATTACAGACTACAATCCTTGGGGTTTTTTAGCAACAACTAAATAGAGTAAAACTTTACAAGAGCACCAGATCTATAATTCAATACTTAGCTTACACCCTCAACACCAACTGAGATGAGGCAATAATCCTCAACATATATCAATCTATACCATAAACAAGTGCATCAACCATGCAACGACCTATACCAAACAACCTGTAATCAACCTGCACCATAAAGAAGTGCATCCAACCATGTAACAAGTATATACCAATCATGTGTCAACTACTCATCAACAATTAATCATCAATATGTACCAACATCATCAACTATACACCTCATGTATGTGCCAACTCATCAACTGCTTGTCTCAACAATGACTAGTTTTGGATTAGTCAACAACCCTAACTTGAAATAATAATAACTATGTACCTATAATGAATAAAGATATGAAACTGATATAAAATGGTCTTCAGTGTGCTTTATGCAATTCCTCTAGGTTTCACTACTTGGAACCTCTCAGAAAAAGAGTTATAGCGAAAATGGCATACCTTGTTGAATTCTGTCTTATTCTAGAGAGTGACCTTGTAGAGCATACCCTGCAAGGAATATTTGTTGAATTGATCTAAAATTTTTACACAACATACTACAGACTATAATCTAACCAACACATTTGTTCTTACTGAATTTGGATTTGTTATGACGGAGTTACGATGTTTTTACCCAAAACACTTGTTTTAGACTAGTTTCATGACTAGACACAAACCCTATTTTCCATGGAGTGTAACTCCAAAAATAAAATGAAACAAAAGCTGAATGTCTTACCATAGATACTTGGATATGTTTCTTCAATTAAATATCAATATCATTGTCTGAATCATTATAGAAAAAAATTTATTGCGAAAATGGTGAGATGATTTGTAAATAACATACCTTAGAAAGCATCATCAAAAGAATTTATCTGCACTTGAATTTCGGCCCTATTTTCTTCACTTTCCCTCTGAAATTTGGCTTAGATATCCTTTGGTTACCTCAGTCACCTATAGATATTCAATATTCTCAAATGTGATTTGAAATGAGAGATCCTTGCCTCTTATTTATACTCTCCATCTTCTAGGTCACTTATCCCATTTCTAGGTCACTTAACCTATTTCTAGGCCATTTAACCCATTTCTAGGTCACTTAACCTATTTCGAGGTCACTTAACCCATTTATAGGTCACTTAACCTATTTTCCTCATTTTTAGGGTTAACCACTTTCCATAATTAGAAAGTTCTCCATTACTTTATCATTTAAATATTCCACCTTGACTTTGTCACCTCACTTTATCATTTAAATAATCTTCTTTGATTTTGTCACTTCACTTTACTATTTAAATAATAATTCTTGACTTTGTCACTTTACTTTATCATTTAAATAATAATTTCTTCTTTTCAAGATCTTTGACTTCTTTGACCTTTTTGGGCTTCAAGCCAACATATGAGGGTCCTCCAACTTCGTAAGGCCATAACTCTCAAACCGTGAGGAGTTATGTGATTTTCCACATACCACCAGAAATGACATGACATGTAATATCCATATGAAACAGTCTTACCTTAAAATATATCAAAAATTATACCATTATCCATCAAATAAACTTGGGTCCATTACCCAAACCTAGGTTCTCCAACTTCTCATGGCCATAACTCTCTAGACGTGAGGAGTTATGTGACATTCCACATACCACTAGAAATGGTATGACAAGAACTATCCATCTAGGATAGTTTCACTGACAAATTCACTGATCTTCATATTATTATTCCACACTCAAGCATGGGTCCTCCAACCATTCTTCTATGATAACTCAACTATAAAGTGTCTTCCTGTGAGGGATTTCACCATAAGGGGACCACTTTGGACTTCATCCATTTGTGCACCTTATCAACCATGATAAGACTATAATGATTAATCTAACTATGAATCATATATCAAAGAAACCACATTGAACCATCTTCATCTTTTCATCATGTATCAATAACAACTCATTGATCCATATTCATCTATGCATGACATCATATGCATCATATACTTGACATCTATCTAATCTCATAAATGACAACACATATTACATTTGACATCAATCATCAATCAATCAATCCTTTGGCATCAATCAATCACTTGACATCAATCAATCAAACAATTGGCATCAATGACAACATGATCCAACACTTTCAAGGTTTGTGTAGATTTGAAACTTAGAAAATCCCTCATTATTTGATTCATGCCCTCTCATTTTGACTTTACAATCACTATGAACTCATCATTTTGTAAAAGATGAGAGTTAAATTTGAAAGGGGTTGGAGAATTTTTTTCATCCTTTTCTTAATGAAGAGGATGGGTACATGATTAGATTCCCTACCATTCCTATTCCATGTTTTGATATTTTCCATATTTTCCATAATTGCATTAGAGAAAATAAATCTATCAAGGCACTTCACGACCCTATTCCTTGCTATGCTAAAATGTTTCTAGGCTTGGACCACCTCAATTGGATTTGGGTTGCACAATTTATGAGTTTCCATCTTCTCCAAGAAAAAAACTAGACAAGGGATCCATTCTACCAATCTCTCCCGAAACTTCCCTTTGTCTCAACACTACATTTAAATCACCTCCAACAATCACTAACTCATACTTGAGTGCCTAAAGATAAAAAAAAAAAAATCAAAAGATTTTCCACATTATAAGGCCCATACACATTGAAGACTTAACCATAGAGACCTAATTATAAGGAGAAAATCTTAGTCCAAATCCCATAAGCTAAACTCAAAATTTCGAACCATGAAAAAATGATTCTAGCTTGTGATAACTCCTCTAGATTTACCTACAACATCCAAGGCAAAAAAACATCCAAGGCAACAAAAGATGATGTTTTAAAAAATAAGGCTAAGATATTTTTGGTGTTTTTTCCTTTTATCGTTGTCTCTTGCACCGTCATAATATTAGGGTTATAAACTTTTCTTCAAGAGGATAATATTTGGATGGCATAGACTCATGGGCCCTTTTCACTGGTTCAAGATCACATGGGAGCTCTATGGAAGTTGGGAATGGTCAACATGGATGCCAGTATTATCCTCCACATTCACAATGAATTCCAAGATCAAGACATCACTGATCACCCTAAGGCATTTTATGAGAATACATAGAAGTATTTTCAACAACTTACCATTCTCTTTGCTATCTCTCTCTCCTGGATGGTTCCCTCTATGAGCTCTCTCTCCGGGTGCCCTCTGTGAGCTCTCTCTAACCCTGCATCTTGTGAGCTCTCTCCCGGTGCCCTCCGCAAGCTCTCTCTAACAACGAGCTCTCTCTAGCCTTGCAGCTTGTGAGCTATCTCCTTGTGCCCTTCGCGATCTATCTCTAATTGCAAGCTCGAGATTTCTATCTCTTCTTGTGAATGGGTGTGTTATCAGACTAATAGATAGGTGTGGACACTAACAGATCTCCCTAGATTCACTTGGATCTAGAAAAAAATAGGACAGAACATGACTCTTCCCCTAAGTTACGACCATTGAATTAGCTAGCAAGGAGAAACAAGTGACATACCTTTGTATCGCTTCCTTAGGTCTTTGTTGCTACTGCTTCACTCTAGTGCTCTCGTGAGGTTAAGACCAAGACAAAAAAAACCAACCAAAGTGAAGATATAAAAATGTATTCAATCATCAACTTATGTGTATGATCAAGGAATTACATAATAAAGTAAGAATGACTTTATGGGAAAGGGACATGCCGCTGTATCATATTAATAGAAAGTAGAAGATACAACCTGATATCCTTGATGTTGCAAGCTTCCTTTCGGTGACTCTTGGTTCCAACACACACACTTGCTCTGTCCTTGCATGAAGAAGATCCAATTCCTCTTGATAGACCTACTGGAGTCTCCAAGCTTCTGTTCAAGTTGGGTTCTTCACACAATTCCTTCACCAATTCTTCAATTAATCTTTCTTAACCTTTTCCATGAGAATCCTTTCAATATATAGGAGAGGGTGATATGGTTACATGGATGATAATGATCCCACCAAATCAGGGAAACCAATAAAATTACAACCATTCGAATGTGAACCCATTTTCTAGAAGATTCTCTTCTACAACCCTCGAGACTTCATCTCTTTTACAAGATTAAAAACAAGTTTGCAACCTATTCATAGAGCACAGTGTGAGAAGTTCGCACCCTAGATGAAGGTGGCCCATGAGAATGGGTCATTCTCGCACCCTAGGCTATAAGAAACATGCGAACTCACTTTGAAAATATGTTTTCTGGAAGGAGATAAATGCCACTTTTCTCAGGAGAAAGTTCTTGTTGGGAGCCTGAGTACACCATTGTTAATACATCACCAAGATGACCAAAATCATGTGTAACAGAATGACCCCCAAAGTATGAGGTCGGAATCAGTGATAGCCGAAATACTTTGTAAACTACGTGTGTGTGTCAGAAACCAGGAGTGCACCTAATCATAAACATGCAAACAAACAAGCATCTGTAGAATATCATACTAGTTCTGAGGTAGGCATTCCCATACTCAGATCACATACATATGACATCATAAACATAGGTCATGGACACCAATCATACACCATGGATCCATGCCATCAAAATATCGCATAGCCACCAAGAATACATTATGGATCTATGCAAGAAAATTAAAATTAAGACGACATAGCCACGAGACATACAAAGTGGATCGATGTGTCAACAAATTATACATATTCCATCGTAGCCTAGAGCAAAGAGATGAGACCCAGAGTCTTCAAGCCCATCACATGAAAGTACGAATCTAACCATGTGATTACATGTGTTGAAGTCGGACATGGTAGAAACCACTTGATTACCAGTCATTGATGAAACCGTTAACAAGTGCGAGGGAAATCACCATTAATGTCAATGACTCCCAAGGTACAGTAGTACAATCCACCGAATATGAATAAATGAGTTGAGGTCGAACATTCGACGAAATATCCCAATCAGGGGTCAATGATGAAAACCCACTATCGAAAGTGAGGAAACATGCCATTGAGGCATGCAAGTTCCAAGGTACCAAATAATTTCTAATTCTTGCTTCCAGATAATGAGCTGGAGCCGATGGAACAAAACTCATCATAGGAGGGCCTTAATGTATCCCCCATCAATGACACAAAATGAGTAACAGATTTTGAAGGTGAAACAGAGTATGATGTAAGTTGAACTAGACACAGGGAAGGCCAACATGGAGAGAATGGACAACTATAGATGCCCAACTCAATAGAGGTTTCAGATGAACTTCTCTTGAACATATGAATGACACGACCAATGATTTGGCAGCATTGACTCAGAGACGGCTTAGGATATGACCTTGTAGCAAGTTGAATGAGAGACAAATGGATTTCCCAAACCGGCTTCAGATAATGAATAGGGGGGTGTCATGTTCAAGAGCGACACTTACTGCCAATAATATGAATACGAAAACACATCCCTTTCCCAAATTTTACCCCACCATTTCGGGCGAGTACCTCTTTATTTTTACGCAAGCTTGAGGAGGATAACATATGCTTGTTGATGTAAGCTCATCCTTTGGATGAGTCCCTTGGAGTATGTTTAATGAACCCTAGGAAGGAGTGATTCGGTCCCATTACGGGTCTTTTGATGGTTGTTTAACGAGTCCAAAGATAGAAAACTCGAAGGTTTTTCATGATTATAAAGTCTGGAAAAACACTCAAAAGAGAACTCTCTCAGTTCCTTTTTCATAAAAATACTCTAATGAGACCGAAAAAGAGATAAATTATCATTCAACAGACGATTTCTTCAAATACTTTAATGAGCATGAAAATAGCAAGGTCGCTCAGCAATCTTTTCATGTTTAGAGAGTCTGAAAAGAGCATAAAGAGAACTCTAGGAGGTTCCTTTTTCGTATAACCTTGTTGACCATGAAAAAGTGATAAAAGTGTGCTCGATTATGTTCTCATGTATTTTCGAGCGTGAGAACGGACAAAGACCAAGCTCGAGGTTTTGTGAAAAAAACCATAAAAAACAACTTAAACACGTGATGAAAAAGAGAAAATATATCTGTATCCCTGCGTATGGATGTCGAGGTTGTCATTTCTACAAAAGTTGCACTCATAGGGGTATTAGGCATTATGTTTAATAAATAAAACAATTATAAAAACCAACAAAAAATGGTAAAAGTAAATATAAGTGGGTAAAAGTTTTTTTTACCATAGTCATTGTAACTTTGCCAAGATTTTAGCCCCAAACCCCTCTTTTGCCCTTGAATTTCGGTGCTCGATTGCAGAAGGTACAAACATCCATTCGGTGAACCGTCTCTGGCAGTGAGGTAAGCTCCTTGTCTTCTATCTTTTCATGGTTCAATTTTTCATTTTCATTGGTAAAATTCAAGTTTTTGAGCTTGTTTTAGGGCTCAAATTTGCACTCAGCCATTCTCATAGGCTATCCACATGGGACCTGCGAGAATGCATGATTCTCGTAGGTGGCCCCGAAGGCACCTGCGAGAACCTCGCACTGTTCCAAAGGGGCACCTACGAGAACCGCAAAGTGAAAAATTTCTTTAAAGTTTGTCCCATGAAAAATGTACCAAGTCTTGAAGAGAGTTGCTGACCTTCTTCTTATGTGTCTTATGCAGGCATTTGGCTGTCACTATGATTCTGTAATGGTGTGAAAGAGAGCATGAAGAAGATGATTCTATTGCCAGGAATAACCAGGGCATTGTTGCCACTTTGCCAGACTATGGTATCCTGAAATTCTTTCGGATCCTGGGTATGAGGGCCCAAGTCTGGCTATTGGAGTACCTCGTTCATATGTGGGACGTGGACCAACAAGTATTCCAGGCAAGGGTCCACAAATTGTCCTTGGATATCGAGGACTTTTAGTTCTTGAAAGAACTATCATAGCATGGGTACCACGCTAGCTTGACTGGTAGCCAAGGTGGTGGGCTGCCTATGAGTGAATACTGTCGTTTGTACTGTGCTCCAAAGGTGGAAAGAAGTAAAGGAAAAGTGGCCATTTGGGGGGTCTAGGATTTGACCCTTCAGACTATTTTGTTCACTAAAGCTCATATGGCTGGGAGCGCTTCTCCAAACATGCATCTCCAGAGCTACTTTCAGTATGCCATAGAGTGTACTGAGCCTCGGGTCTTTAACTGGACAAACACAATCCTTCGTATCATGAAGAGGCAGTTGACTAAATGCGGGAGAGGCAACCTGAAGCAATTCAGGTACAGGTCATTATTGGTGTCCTTTCTTGAGAGGGATCCCTTGCTGAGGTTGCAGGTTGAGTGGGGTTTACCGGCTCCAGAGGATCTGAGGATGTTGAGGTGGTGTAACCTCATGGCCCGACATGTAGCTGGATCAATCATCAAATACAATGATTCCTTCTTTGACTGGTTGCGACCACAGATGTTGATGGTCGATGATTATGCCTATGATGGGTTGGAATTCTAAGGAGATTTGGACTTGGCCCTACCTGAGGGTGCTTAGTGGGGGGATCTCGGTAATAAGTACACATATTTTACTTTTTAAATGTTTTTGTGAATTTTATCATATGCAAATGTTCTTATGTTTGTCCAAGGTCTAATTACAAAAATTATTTTTTGATGACATAGATGTAGGGCCTTATCAACCTCCAGGTACTTCTCCTATTCAGTGACAAGGAGAGGTGGCTCCAGTGCCATGATGGGACGCTGAAGATTATGAAGCAGTGGAACCAAACTTAGAGGGTTTGATAGCAGACATTCCGGACATGCCTCTTGGAGAGGTCCTGCGATGTTATCAGCATCATACAATGGGGATGTCAGAGTCTATTGGTCGACTGCTTCATAGGGTTGCCTGGGAAGTCGTGTGTTATCGTGAATTTCATCCATGATGTCACTTTGTAGAAGCTATGAGCTTCAGATTTTGAAATTTTGGTCCTCGGACAGAACGTTTTTGTAAAAAACTTTTTGATTGTTATATATACATACGGATTCTACCGGCTTATTTTGTGTTGTATGATACTTGATGTGATTGATTTATAAATGATCCAAATGTTTGTCTAATACATAGTTAGCCAATGGATCAGTTAATGTATTTAGACATCTAGGAATATGCTAATACTCAATATAATCAAAATAACGTTCCAAGAGGCGAATTCGCAAATATACCCGTAACAAAGTAGGACTTCGAATAGCATAGACATTACTTAACTGTAGTACTATGAGATGCGAATCGAGTCGCACAATCAAGAGATAGATACCAAGCAAGATAGCATCAATCAACAATTCAATAATGACGCTATACTCTGCAATATTGTTGGTCGCACGACCGAGGCACACACCTTGTAGAGTGATAAGTTCGTTTGTAGGGGCGTAAATTGCCCACGCAGTAGAAGTAAGGTTCTAAGTACTACGGCTAGCGCCATCAATGAAGCCAATGTGGGGTAGCGAAGAATCTAACATCTGGAAACCAAACACAACGTAACATAAGAGCTAAGACTAGATAATGAAAAAACAAACTACAGTAACACACAAGAAGTATGATACAATAAAATACAAGTACTCGTGCATAGGTGATCTTATGCATAGTACTTCTTTAAGTAAAACCCATTTCTAGGTTCACTCAAAGGGATACCATCATAATATACTAACTCATAGGCTCCTTTCTCCAAAACTCGTCTAACAATATAAGGACCCTGCCACATGGCTTCGAATTTTCTAGCTCCTAGCATATCTCGATCTTGTTCATAGAGGAGAACCAGATCACCTTCAGAGAAAATGTGAAGCTTGACATGTTTGTCATATTGGGCCTTGACACGTTTCTTCTGGGCTTCTATGACTAGGGTAGCGTCACGTCGAGTTTCATCTAATCACATGAGATACAACAGATGTTCTTCCTCTGCAGAAGTGTTTGGTAGGAGTTTGACAACTAGTTTTAAAGAGGGTATCTCGCATTCAATTGGAAGGATGGCTTCTAGACCATAGACTAACTGGAAAGGTGTAAACCCAGTAGCAGACTTAATGGATGTCCTATAGGCCCACAATGTTGAAAACAACACTATGTGCCAACTTGTTTTGTGAATCCCTATCATTTGTTGAAGCATGGTTATGAGAACTTTGTTAATCGCTTCGACTTGGCTGTTGGCTTGTGGGTAATAGGGCGTTGAGTTTTCATGGTGAAGACCCAACTTTTCAGTGAGTTTGGACATCATGAAGTTTCTAAAGTGGCTACCTTGATCAGTGATGATAACCTAAGGAACACCAAAACGAGCTATGATGTGATTGAAAATGAATAATGCTGCGGTCTTTCCAGTATTGTCAAATGTCGACATCGCCTCGGCCCATTTCGGAAAATAATCTATGGCCACAATAATGTATCCATGCCCCTTGACCGAGTGGGGGTGACATGTCATGAAATCGATGCCCCATTTTGCAAAGGGACTGATGGAGACCATAGGGTGAAGAGGAGCGGGATGTGACTGTATCTTATGATTATAGGTCTGGCAAGCGTGGCATTTTTGGACGGTGATGATGCAATTGTTAAATAAAGAAGGCCAAAAATACCCTGCTCGTAAGATCTTCTGGGCAGTAGCATACCCGGACATATGACCACCACAGGCTCCAGAATGGAAGTCATTTAAGGCTTTCTCAGCTTCATCGAACGTGAGGCAGCGTCGAAAAACTGAGTCAGTCCCATAACGATAAAGAGTATCCCTGAGGATAATATATTGATGGGATTGGTAGCATATTCGACGCTAGTCAGTACTGGACAAAATGGGATGGAAAGTTTGGGTTTCGAGATATATGATGATATTTCCATACCAAAGATCATCGAAACTAATTAGGAAAAGGGATTCATCAGGAAATGAATCGGCTGCTACATTTTCCGTTGTAGAGTAGGGAAAGTTGCATATCAACTCAGCAAACACTAAGGACTTCTTGGACTTGGCTCGTTCAAATTCCAAGTCAAACTCATAGAGTATCACGATCCATTTGGAGTATTTTTCCCCTAGCAATTGACACGTGAGAATGTGTTGCATAGGGTTGCAGTTAGAAATCACCGTAGTCTTGCGAGAGAGGATATAGTGCCGGAAACATTGAACTGCTTGGATGGTTGCCAAGGCCAGTTTTTTGACATGTAAATACTTGGTTTCAGTAGGCATTAGAATTTGACTCAAGTAATAGATAACATGTTTTTCATGAGAATCATCCTCTTGGACGAGAACCATAGCGATGGTGTAATCTGAGGCTACGAGGTAGAGGAAATAATCACGACTGTAATCAGGGGGGGAAGAGAAGCGAAGCACGTGTCAGGGACAGTTTCAAAGCTTCGAAGGCTTTGTTTGCAATGGTATCCCATACAAACTCAAACCCCTTTTTGAGGATTCGCATGAATCCAAGAGTTATCTCAGCATAGTTTGGGATGAAATGATGAAGAAAGTTTTCTTTCCCTTGCAAACTTTGTAACTGGTGAAGTGTAAAAGGAGGAGGGAGATTGAGAATCACCTTGACCTTTAAAGGATCTACCCTGATCCCTTGACGTGAAACAATAAATCCTAGAAGTCGACCGGATTCTACACAGAAAATGCATGTGTGAGGATTCAAGCGTATATGGTAAAACCGACAGCGGATGAAAATGGCTCGTAGGTGAATTGGATGATCGAATCAGTGCATGGAATGAGTGGGTAAGTTGTTAAGATATGGTTGCACGATCTGCTTGATATCATGGAAGGCATAAGACATAGCACGTTGAAAAGTTGCGTCAGCGTTCTTTAGACTGAAAGGAATTTTCTGATAGGAAAAAGTGCCCCAAGGACAAATGAAAGCGATTTTGTGTTGATCCTCGGGAAAAATATTGATTTGATTATATCCAGAGAAACCATCCATTAGAGAGAATATTTCACTTCCGGCACAATCGTTGACAATTTGATCGATGAAGGGGGTAGGAAAATTGTCTTTAGGACAAGCTTTGTTAATATCCCTATAATCAACGCATACGCAGATTGTGCCTTGTTTCTTGTCAATTGGGACAAGATTGGAAACCCAGTCAATGAGGGCCACCGGGTAAATAAAGTTGGCTTTGAAAAGTTTCTCGACTTCAAGCTTGATAGGAGTCACTTTATGTGGGTGGACTAGACGAAGGCATTGCCGGACGGGTTTAGCATCTGGGTATGTCTTAATCTCATGTATCACAATGTCGAGGTCGATACCTGACATTTCTTCATAGCTCCAGGTGAAGATGTCACAAAATTCTTTGAAAAGCGATCTATAGGTGACGATTTCATCAGGGGAACATGAAGCTCTGATATGCACATTTTCGACAATTCCAGGTTTGATGGATATGTTGAAGGGAATAGTGGGTGAGATATTTCTTAAGTTCCCTTTGGAAAACACATCATTTGTGGACTTGGGAATGGTTGAAATGGCAACAACGGTCGACGGGGTCGAGATCCGTTGGTAGCTCTTGATGGTGTGTTGTTCCAGGAAGAGGATGGAACGGTGATGGCCATCGTTCCAGGGGGTGTCTTCCATGACAGACATGATCATCTCATCCATGGGAAAAATGACACAGAAAGGATCTGGAGATAATTCACCAAGAGAGGGGGTAGAAGGGGTTGCTGATTGAATGTCCTAATAGGCAGATTCGACTAGGCTTAAAGGAATTTCATCACCATAACGTAGATGATCATTGGGGTTGGGTACCATCCATGGGTCATGAGATGCAGGGGTTCCATGAATCGAGGTGGAGATCATGTTGATTGAAGTGATAGACGAGTGTGGAACATCGGGTGGTGGAATGGGGAAAGTACCCATTAACGAAGAGTCTTTGAGAAGACCTACACCGACGTTCTCATAACCGGGGGGGGGGTTTGGTGATGAACGATATGTTGCCAATACGCATATTTGAGTTAAAGAAGGATAATTGGTCGATGGTGATGACCTTTCCTTGATGTGGGAAACGTACAATGTGAAAAAGATTCGACACAACTACGCGCATGGAATCGATCCAGCTATGGCCAAGCAAAATATTGTAATCGAGAGGAGTGTCAAAGATTTCCACTTCGACTTGGACCGTTTTTCCTTCTAGCGTGATTGGAAATGAAGGGAGGACACCATAAGGCTTAAAATCAAAGCCATTGAAGTCTTTGAGTGTGTTATGGGATTCAGTCAGAGAGGGAGAGCCGATGGATTTCTAGCAGGTAACAGACATGACAAATGTCGAGGCATCCTCGTCGATAACGATTCTACAAATGTTTTTGTCGGAGACAATCACTTGGATTTGGAATGCGAGTTGAGGGGGTAACCTTGGAATGTGATCTTCCAAGTAAAAAATTATTAAATTCGTGTCCGTCAGGTCGATTCCACCGATAGCTTTCAACAGTGCCTTCCATTGTGTGGGACAACTTTGAAGGACTTCGAGGGCTAACATCGCGGAAGGTGCTTGGGCCAGATCTTCAACAATGCTATAGTTCTGGGCAGCACAAGCATGAGGATTGAAAGATGATTTTCGAATGACGCCCTTTGGAGGAGGGCAAAGAACTATGTCAAGGCTTGGTCATTCAAGATGAAGAGGACCGTTGGTAGGTGGAGTCACGGGAGATGGTTGGACCAACGAAGGCGGTGTATCATCAACCTTCTCCTTAGAAACAGAATAATCTTTGGCTCGAGTGGTAAGTGCGATGTCATTCTTCTTTGAATCATCAGTACACATTAAGACGTAAGATGTAGTGGAGGGGGATGGTTGGTCGTGAATGACCAATTGGGCCTATTGTTGAGAGGGGAAGGGTTGGGATAAAACTTCTAGAGTGGGTGGTTTCGGGGCCCCTTGAAGGAACTTAGTAACCTCGACACGTCGTGGACAATCCTTCTTGTAGTGATCATCACCATAGATAAGACAATGGTATCGAGGCTTGTGCTTATCCCTATCATCAATAGGTGGATTTTTGGTTCTCTCTGCTTGCGAAGTATTTTTGTCCTCCTTATTCTTACCCTTTCCCTTTCTAGATTTGTTTTTACCAGCTGGGGTAGATTGGACTGCATTTACCTCAGAAGCCTTGCCGGTGGGAGGGGTAGGATACAGAGCATTTTGAACATTAGAAGAAGCGGGTTTGGGGTTGGTGCATGAGGTGGAATGTGGTTGGGCATGGAAAGTGCCAATCACATCGTTGAATGCATGAGAAGCAGCTGGAGTAGTTGAAGTGGTAGAAGTGGAAGGACGATGTGCATCAGGGAGTAAGTCGTAAAGAGTACCCGTCTGTGAGTAAACGAGGTCAAGGTATTGAGCATGACTTATGGCCTGTTCTTCCATGACAACTCCACCCATGGCGATGTCATGACCGATGTCATTCACAAATGATTTTTTGAACCACTCTGCCAACAACTGATCAGGAAGTTCAAGTCTGATGAGACATCGTCTCTGTCGCCACTCATGAATGTGATTGGATATATGAGTGTCTTTGTTTTGTTTGAAAAAACTCAAAATCTCGATCCATGTTTCATAATGGATCAGTAACTAGTAGTGGGTGAGTAAAGCCATAGCTAGGGTGTTGAAGTCGACGAAGAAACCTCATGGTAATTCTATATACCACTTCACGACAGAACCTGTGAGAGTTATTTGAAAAAGTTGTAAATGAATAGAGTTATCCATCAAGGACTCGGATGAGCACCAGAGGTGAAAAGTCATCACGTGATTGTTTGGGTCCTCTCTCGCTTTACCATCGAATTTAGGGATGTCAGATGGTAGCTTGGCTGGTATAGAGGGCCATTGGGGAGAGTGATAGATTGGATCATTTAAAATCCTTGACAGATCTGAGAGGTCCAAAGTGTCCAAGAAGGGTAATTGTCTATTCACATGCAGGTACTAGTGGCTTTGTGGAGGGAGTCTTATCGAAAAACTAGTGGGACCATACACAGTCTGCGTATAATGTAAAGACCCAGGTAGATTTGGTGGTTGTTGTGGAGGAAAGTATCTCATGGGATTGTATCCTTGAACAGGGACGTGAGTTTGAACATTCAAGCCCCAAATAGGATTGGATGTACCTGGATATGGTTGGCCTATATTAGTGGGTATAATGGATGTAGCTGGAAGCTGTTGCCCCCCAGTCGATTGGGGATTATATTGTATCAGATGGTTCCAATACTGGGCCAAGGATGGAGGTATGTTTTGTCCATAGGGTGGGGTCAGTGGGGGTTGTCCTCTAATCGGGGGTTGAGTTCCAATCAAGGGTTTTGTTCCAATTGGGATTTGTATTCCAATAGGAATTTTCCCTATGAGGGGGGGCTGAGTCAAACCTCCTTGGTGAAATTGTCCACCAACAAGAATCTGGTAATTTGGTTTGAATGATGGAACGATGCCACTAGGATTAGTGCCACTGATATAGGATGGAAAAGGTCCTCCGAAAGGGGGTTGAGGAAGTGTTGGAATGAAGTCGGGAGGAGAGTGCCCAGAAGAAGAGGGACCACTAGGAGTTCTGGATGGGGCTTGCGTAGGAGTGGGAATAGAAGAATTCAACGTATGGTATCCGGGTGGAAGTGTCAGGGTGACACTGGGTGAGAGCGACATGCCAATGGGGGCTTGACTAGCCATTGTAATTCCAGTGTGAATACTCATAGTATCTGTGTAATGGACCATTTCTAAAAGGAGGGTCAAGACGTGGTCATCTCGCGGAGCTTCTGTACCAAGAAAATAATAAGCAGTAGTAAAAGGTACTACGTCTAGGTCAGAGGTTTCAGGGAACACAGGTGAGATGGTGATTTCAACGCCTACTCCTAAACTAAAGAGATCCTGTCTAAAAATGCCAGTAGACTAAAAAGGATCTTGGCCCTTAGGTCCTAGAAAAGGTCCAGTCGGTGATCCAGAAGACAAAACAACTAAGTCTTTGGAAGAATTCACTCACATAATATGTCTCTCAGAATCAGGGTGAATTCAAAAGTCCTCTCGAGAATTGGTAATTTGAAACCGTTCTAGAGAGTCGGTTCTTTCCACTTGAGGAGTGGTGACGTCTTGGACTTCACTCTATTGAGGAGAGCCCTTTGGTGAGCTTGTAGGCAGGGGTTGAGAACCTTCCATATTTTCTGGAGGTAAGCCCTGCATTCTACATGAACGACGTGGAGGGTCTATTGTGAATGAGTTACAAACTTACGAAGAAAATCCTATGGCCAACTTGGGTAAAAAAACAACATGCACTAGTAAAAAATCTAAGAAACAACACCAAGCAAACAAGACCTTCTAATTATGAAGTCACTAGTTGGTGATGAAATCCAACGTCGCAACAATGAGACGAGAAGGGGTTGGGCTAGGGTGGAAAAGTTACATTGATGACCTGCTTAACGGACTTACACCCTGGTGCAAGCTCCCACACATAATTGTGGGTATACCCTCCAAGGAGCCCGGGTGAGTTTGGCCAACGTCGATTCTAGGTACCGTGAAGACTTGCCCCTTCACAGTCACCTTATGTAAGATCCTAAGAAGATAGGCCACTAAGGTTACCACCGACAACAATAAAGTCTGGGGGGACAATCGATAGTCCGATCCACATGCAAGGGTAGGGTATCTAGCCCGAAATCAACTTGAGAGGCTTCCACTCATCATTGTGGGTATACCTCCAAGTGACCCCCATAATACGTGCAATCTCTACACCGATATCAACAAAGCGGGGTGAGTAACTTTGTTAATATCAATGCGACCTCAGGTTTGACCCTTGTGTGAGAATGGCTTCCCAGGACAAAATGTTGTAAATGGAATTTGACACTCCTTAACACAAGATGCTATTGTGTGTTTTGTGCTTTGGAGAGTGTATCTCTTTTCCTATTCCAAATCTCTAGCCTAGCTAATTGTTGGTGTAATAGAGTCCTAGAAAAGAGTTACTAGTTAAATTTTAAAATTGCGCAATATTTTTAAGGGTTGTTATTACTCAAAGGAAACATAGATGAAACTGATGTTGTGTGAGACTCTGACCCAACAATGCATAGATAGGAATGAAATATATCAATTTTCGTTCAATGAATCCTATGTACGGGAGGGAAAGCAAAGTGTTCCAGAACAATCTTGAACTACGATATACAATCTTCTTTAAAATGCAATCTCAATGAATCACGTAATAATGACAATTCTCTATTTGTTCTATTTCAACAATTGATTTCCAATATTTGAAAAATGAAAATGCTTTTAAAAATAAAAATGTTTTTAACTTTTCAAAAAGATCTACACCATGGTGGTGAAAGTAAGGAAAACCAATAACTAATGAATAAGCAATAAACAAAACCCAAACCAATCTTTCAATGGAGACAAAAATGACAAGCAAACAAGACTAGTCTTTTCAATTGCATGGGAACAATGATTTTCCAAGTACTGAGAAAATGAGAAAGAAAAACAATCCCAACTTTTAAACTGATCACCGACTCCTAACCAAACAAGTACTCATATTCTAGGATCCGAGATTATATCCTTGCTAAGAAAATTCAAGAGATGAGATTTGAGAAAAATATGGACAAGAAGAGCCTTTGATTTCTGAAGACTGATCGTGAACAAAATCTGAAGTCAAGAAACAATCAACCAGTGGTCCTAGAAGTTCTTTTCAGACACCTATACAGATCTGGGCATCTTAGCATACCAAAACCTTAATCCAAATTTTTTTAAAGTGGGTTCACAGGCTATCAGTAATGTACAGTGCGAGAATGGAGAATTCTCACAGACTGGCTTCAAGCAAGGTGCGAGAACCTCGCACTGGACTGAAAGGCAGAGTGTGAACTCAAGGGATTATCATAGGCCACTAAGGGGTTCGGTGCGAGAAGGCCTAAAACTAGGGAAAATTTTGGAAAAAGACAAAAAATTTGAAGGGACTTCTGGACCCAGGGAGTCTGTCAGAGTTTCCTGAAGACTTAGAGATTGATAGAAATGAAGAAAGGTAAGGCAAGAGAAAATGGCCAAGGAAAAACACCAAAAACCACTAAAAAAATGGGTTGCATCCCCAGTGGAGTCACCAATTTTGTTATCGGACTAATCGGTAGGTGCAGACAATAATAGATCTCCCTAGATCCACCTGGATCTAGAACAAAATAGGACAAGACATGACTCTTCCCCTAAGTTACGACCATTGAATTAGCTAGTAAGGAGAAACAAGTGAGATACCTTTGTATCGCTTCCTTAGGTCTTTGTTGCTCCTGCTTCACTCTGGTGCTCTCGTGAGGCCAAGACCAAGACAACACAAACCAACCAAAGTGAATATAGCAAAATGTATTCTATCCTCAACTTATGTGTATGATCAAGGAATTACACAATAAAGTAAGAATGACTTTATGGGAAAGGGACATGTCGCTGTATCATATTAATGGAAAGTAGAAGATACAACTTGATCGCCTTGATGTTGCAAGCTTCCTTTTGGTGACTCTTGGTTACAACACACACACTTGCTATGTCCTTGCATGAAGAAGATCCAATTCCTCTTGATAGACCTACTAGAGTCTCCAAGCTTCTGTTCAAGTTGGGTTCTTCACACAATTCCTTCACCAATTCTTCAATTAATCTTGCTTAACCTTTTCCATGAGAATCCTTTCAATATATATGAGAGGGCAAGATGGTTACATGGATGAGAATTATCCCACCAAATTAGGGAAACTAGTAAAATGACAACCATTCGAATGCCAACCCATTTTCTAGAAGATTCCCTTCTAGAACCCTTAAGACTTCATCTCTTTTCCAAGCATAAAAACAAGTTCACACCCTATGCATAGAGCATAGTGCGAGAAGTTCGCACCCTAGATGAAGGTGGCCTATGAGAATGGGTCATTCTCGCACCCTAGGCTAGAAGCAGCCTGCGAACTCACTTTGAAAATATGTTTTCTGGAAGGAGATAAATGCCACTTTTCTCAGGAGGAAGTTCTTGTTGGGATCCTGAGTACACCATTGTTAATACATCACCAAGATGACCAAAATCATGTGTAATAGGGTGTGAGTTCATGAATGGGAACGAGAATAAAAGTAGTTTCTTTGAATGGGCGTGAGTTCATGAATGGGCATGAGCCTCCTTGTATAGGTACTAATGAAAGGAGATGTTGGATCATATGAAAAAGGGAAGGAAACTAGTGTCAGCGTATCATAACATTAATGGTGAATCACAACCAAGATCCTTGATGACCCATCATTTTTAAAGAACTCAGCTTCGAAACTCATAAATAAAATATAGATTGAAATAATTAAAAAATAAGAAAAGAAGAACAAGACTTCAAATTATATGACTCTTTGATAAAATAATTGTAAAAAAACTACCCCTCAAAAAAGCTATCATGACATAATCAAGATGTTGAATCATTTAGGGTAGTCATTAGAAGGAAATAGGAGATAGATCATAGTCATGAACTTGCTTTCAAGCATTGCCATTATTTGTCAATAAGAGATAAGCTAAACCACTCACAAAAAGGAAAGGAAAGCTATGATGGAAAGAGATGCGGCAGTCAAAGAGGAGGGGTTCCAAGAGATAAGAGGTCACATTAATGTTTTTAAAGGACCTATCAATTTGTAATGGATCATAAAATGTCTCCCCAAGGGACTTCCAAGTCAAAAGAGGTCGCAAAAATGATTTTAAGGCATACATCAATTCATAATGGATGGTAAAAGATCTCTCTATGGGCATGATTGGTGGTCAAAAAAGAGCATTGAGATCTTGCAAAAGGATCTTCTATCCTCTTAACCTTATTTTCTTTAAAAGTAGAATTCATTAAGAAGAAGTTGGTATCTTTAGAGGAGCCTACAATGGAGAAGTACATAATTCTTGAGTACTCCCTATAGAACATTGGCATAAAGTATTCAAAGGGATTCAACAATAATGAACAACTTCAAAAGAGATCATATTTAGCCCCATACACTCTTCGTTGATTGAAATAAAGGGCCACACATATTATTTTTGTTTAACCCTTCTTCTATAATTTCCCATTTTTAATGGATTTTTACTTGGATCAATCATTATAACTTTTATTATGTCAAAGGTGTTTCTTTATTATGGTCATATCCACGGTGATTTTTACTTCTAAACTACCAACCAATTTTCATAAGCCGCATGTGCGCAACAATTGTTGTCTATCCCATCCCATGTGTCAATTTATGTTTGCATCATGTGGTAATGGTTTGAATGCAAGAGTTTCTTTGTCTGCTTATTGGGTTTCTTCCTTGTTGATGGTTTTTATTGATGGGGGTATATAATATAGAATCTCCTCCATAAATTTATCTTCTCTAATGATAGATCTCTCTAAAACGACATTTTTTTCAAACTTGCACTTACTCCCTCCATCTTTGTTATTAGGGTTAAGTTATTATTTTATAGTTGTTGTATGGTATCCATGTGTTGCATTTTGATAAATTGAGACTTAAATTGTTGGTCAGAAATAATTTTTTCATGCCACATTAAGGAAATTTGTCTACCTCTACTTTCTACTTTCCTCCTTGACTTTGCATTGGTTATCCATACAAGGACCTCTTCCCTTGCTTCCTCCAACTAGTATAGGAGGTTGTGTACATTAGTATCATCACTATCTATATTATTTTCTTCTTGGTTTTCTTCCATTCCCTTTGCAATACTGGAAGGAGGGATTTATTTTATGCTATAACACATATTTCATTAAATTTGAAAAAATTCTATTACATGCACTTCATCAACATCAGGTTTTTTATAAATCCTTAATATATTCCATGGAGGAAGTCAATCTATTGAGATTCCTAGTGTGGAATGAAGTAAGTGAGTGGCCTCTAAGAACCAACGTTAGGAGTAGGCAATGGAAGCAAGGATCTTCAAAGAGTAGTATGCAAGAAATGGATATAGATCTCTCCTCATTGCCAATTCTACAAAACCACTAGCTTGATGTAATAGAGTCAACCCACCATAGAAAAATCAACTATGGTTGAGCATTACTTTCACCAAAAGGAGGAGAAAATGATAAGAATTTTAAATGCATAAGAAATAGATGTTGAAACACATTTTTCAAGGTTTTTGGTTGAACTTTGTATGTCCGAATTTTCTTTGATTATTAATGATTAATGTTTAATGTAACTACAAATAAATTATTAAAATTAAGATATTAATTTTCAATTTTAATCATGTATTCAAAGTCATTCATTTGTGACTCGTCTCCCATGATTCTAAATAGCTCACTTAGGTCTGGTTATTAATTAATTATAATTATTTTTGTAAGAAATGTAAGGAGTTTTAAAAAATACATATCACATTTATACATGTATTAATGCATATAATTAAATAAAATTCAATATATAGTTTTGTATCTTGTTGTCTTATATGTAATGATTTATATTACTAATAATTGATTCAAGAATACAAATTTGCAAAATGTTATGGATGGGGAAATCAAATGTCATAGGGTGAAAAAGCTCAAAGACATCCATTTATGACCCATCTCCAATGAGAAATAGACCACTTAACACTCATTATCAATTAAATCTATGTTTTTTTTTAAGAAATACATTTTTATATAAAAAATTACATCACATTTATATGTCATATTAATGCATTATATAGGTAAATAGATGTTATTGTCCTTAAATTGGCTTATATGAGATGATTGCACTTACAAATAATTGATTTAAGAATACATATTTATAATAAGTTATGGATTGAGAAATCAAATGCATTATAATTTAAAATGTTCTAAGTCATTCATCTATGACCCATCTTTTATTACCATGAATAGTCCACTTAACATTCATTATTAGGAAATTATAA
>JASDQU010588067.1:96312-107070 GCA_032191745.1 Picea mariana | reverse complement strand
GAATTAATCCTGTGCCATGAATGACTTCATTCCTGTTCTGACGATGCGGAGTTCTTGTTGCCATGTGCGGATGAAATTTCAGTGATAACAATCTTGACCAAAATGACTTG
The DNA here is from genome assembly GCA_032191745.1 of Picea mariana. NCBI lineage: Eukaryota > Viridiplantae > Streptophyta > Pinopsida > Pinales > Pinaceae > Picea > Picea mariana. The sequence goes on along the minus strand of JASDQU010588067.1, from coordinate 106,960 downwards.
GCATCCTTCCACCTGAACTTGAATTCTGTGAGATGATTTTGATCTCCCCTCCCTTTGAATACTTCGAAGGTGCTATCCCTCTTGAGCTCTCACTTGCAACCTCAAGCCTCCAAAAGGAATCCTGGTCACACTTCCTGCGGCGACTTTCAAATAACCTCTAGCTATTTGAGTCTTTGACCCTATGCACTCTTTGCAACAATGGTCCTTCAACCTTCACCTTTGTTGATAAGTCCTAAGGCTTCAACCATCCTGCACACACCTTGCACGGCTCTATGCCTCACCTGCACTTCTGCTGGTTATGAGAACAACGATATCTCTCCTGAGCTTTCTGAGATAAAACTCAGATCCTTGTGAATGCACACCTTGCGGACATTCACTGCACTCTTTGCAATAATTCTTAGGAAGAGTAGGTATGAGCAAGTCTTTCTTGAAGGGAGTTGTTGGAACAAATGAACTGTGGTTGAGAAAGGGGGGTCACACCAATCTGAGACAAAGGAAATTTTTGAACCGAGGAAAGGGGATGGATGAACTTGGATAGAATCGCAAGAACTTTTGATAGATAAGGTGACAAAGGAAGGATGCACAAGGGAGCAACTTGTTGAAATAAGATTTGTTTGGTTTCATTCAAGGTTGTGTAACAGAGAGAAATCTCTCCTTGTATAAACTTTCTTGTGTGGCATGATTGTTTGGCTCATCACATTGTTGTTTTGTTCATAAAGAAGTCTTTCGGGTGTTCGGCCGATTTGGCCACCCACACATATGTTTCCATTGTTTTGTATGAATGGTTCTTCTTTACTGGTGAAATAATTCTAAGTAAGAAAAACACAGACATAACTAATAACAAACAAAACTAAGTGAAGGTGTAGCCCAGGTTTAGTAATTCGGTGTGGTCTTGCCACTGAACGAAATACATTGGTGTTGTAGGGTGACTGGGAGTGTTGGCTATTTCCACCACCCAACCGGAGGTTTGTTAGACCCATGACAATCCCATCGTAGGGGAAATCTAGTGCGTGATAGTTTTCCTTCTTGTACAAGTACATCTCAAACAACATCATTCCACCATGGGGGGAAGCTAGTGAGTGCTACCTTCTTACACAAGTGCATTTCAAACAAAATCATTCCACCATGGGGGAAAGCTAGCAAGTGCTACCTTTCCTATAGCACAAGCACAAGCAAAAGCACATCTCGATCAACATCATTCCTCCATGGGAGAAAGCTAGTGCATGATATCTTTCCCTCTTACACAAGCATGAGCACATCTCAAACAACATCATTCTACCATGTGGGAAAGCTAGCATGTGCTAGCTTTACCTCTTGCACAAGAATGAGCACATATCGAACAACATCATCCCAATGTGGGGGAAGGCTAGCGCATTCTAACTTTCTCTCTTGTGCAAGCAGTAGCGCATCTTGAACAACATCATCCCACTAGTGGGGAATGCTAGTGTGTGCTAGATTTCCCTCTTGCACAAGAAAGAGAACATCTCAAACAACATCATTCCACTATGGGAGAAAGCTATCACGTGCTAGTTTTCCCTCTTACACAAGCATGAGCACATCTCAAACAACATCATCCCACCATGGGGGATGCTAGCTTTCCCTCTTGCACAAGCACAAGCATGAGCTCATCTTGGACAACATCAACCCATCATGGGAGAAAGCTAGCACATGCTAGCTTTCTCTCTTGCACAAGCACGAGCTCATCTCAGACAACATCAACCCACCGTGTGGGAAATCTAGTGCATGCTAGCTTTCCCCCTTGAACAAGAATGAGCTCATATCGAACAACATCATGCCACTATGGCAGAAATCTACTGCATGATAGCTTTCCCCCTTGTACAAGTAGGAGGTCATCTTGGACAACATCATGCCCCCAGGAAGAAAATCTTAGTGCATGCTAGCTTTCCCCCTTTCACAAGCAGGAGCTCATCTCGAACAACATCATCCCACTATGTGGGAAAGCTGGTGCATGTTAGCTTTCCCCCTTGCACAAGAAAGAGCTCATCTCGGACAACATCATCCCACATTGGGGGAAAGCTAGTGCATGCTAGCTTTCCCCCTTGCATAAGTAGGAGCTCATCTCGGACAACAATATCCCACCATGGGGGAATGTTAGAGCATGCTAGGTTTACCCCTTGCACAAGTGCAATCTTATCTCGAACAACAATATCCCATCGTGGGGGAAAGCTAGTGCATGCTAAATTTCTATCTTGCACAAGCGTGAGCTCATCTCGAACAACAACATCCCACCCTGGAGGAAAGCTACTGCATGCTATCTTTTGATCTTACACAAGTGTGAGACTATCTCAGACAACATCATTTCACCATGGGGGAAAGTTAGTGTGTGCTAGCTTTCCCTCTTGCACAAGCACGATCTCATCTCAAACAACAACATCCCACTATGGGAGAAAGCTAGCACATGCTAGCTTTCCCCCTTCCACATGAAAGATCTCATCTTGGACAACATCATCTCATTGTGGGGGAAATCTAGTGCATATTAGCTTTCCCCCTTGCACAAGCAGGAGCTCATCTCGGACAACATAATTCTATGTCTGGGAAAGCTAATGTGTGATATATTTCCCCTTTGCACAAGCAAGAGCTCATCTCAGACAACATCATGCCACCATGTGGGAAGGCTAGTGCATGATAACTTTCCCCCTTGCACAAGAAGGATCTCATCTCAGACAACATCATTCTACCATGGGGGAAAGTTAGCGCATGCTAGCTTTCCCCCTTGCACAAGCAAGAGCTCATCTCGGACAACATCATCCCACCATGGGGGAAAACTAGTGCATGCTAGTTTTCCCCTTTGCACAAGTAGGATTTCACCTCGAACAACATCATCCCATTGTGGGGGAAAGCCAGTGTTTGCTAGCTTTGCCCCTTGTAAAAGTAGGAGCTCATCTCAGACAACATCATCCCACCATGGGGGAAAGCTAGCGCATTCAAGCTTTCCCCCTTGCAAAAGTAGGAACTCATCTCAGACAACATCATCCCACCACGGGGGAAAGCTAGTGCGTGAAAGCTTTCCCCCTTGCACAAGTTGGAGTTCATCTTGGACAACATCATCCCACCATGGGGGAAAGCTAGTACGCCTTGCACAAGCAGAATCTCATCTCGGACAACATCATCCCACTCTGGGGGACTTGCACAAGCAGGAGTTCATCTCCAACAACATCATTCCGTCGTGGGGGAAAGAGAGCGCATGCTAGAGTTCCCACTTGCACAAGCAAGAGTTCATCTCAAACAACACCATCCCACCATGGGGGAAATTCAACATGTGCTATATTTCCCCCTTGCACAAGCACAAACTCATCTCGGACAACATCATCCCACCATGAGGGAAAGCTAGCACATGTTATCTTTTCCCCTTGCACAAGCACAGGCTCATCACAGACAATATCATACCACCACCGAGGAAATCTATCATGTGCTAGCTTCCCCCTTTGCACAAGAAAGAGCTTATCTTGAACAACATCATCCCACTGTGGGTGAAAGCTAGCATGTGCTAGCTTTTCCCTTTGCACAAGCATGAGCACATCTCAGACAACATCATGCCACCATGGGGGAAAGCTAGCACGTGCTAGCTTTCCCCTTTGCACAAGCACAAGCGCATCTCAGAAAACAGCATGCCACCATGGGGGAAATCTAGCGTGTGTTATCTTTCTCTCTTGCACAAGCATGAGCTCATCTCAGGCAACAATATCCCATTGTGGGGGAAATCTAGTGTGTGCTAGATTTCCCTCTTGTGCAAGCATGAGCTCATCTTTGACAACAATATCCCATCATGGGGGAAAGCTACTTTTCTCCCTTTTCACAAGCACAAGCTCATCCCAGACAACAATATCCCACCATGGGGGAAAGCTAGCACGTGCTAGCTTTCCTTCTTACAAAAGCGCAAGATCATCTCAGACAACAATATCCCACAGTGGGGGAAAGCTAGCACGTGCTAGATTTCCCTCTTGCACAAGCACAAGCTCAATTCAAAAACAAAATCCCACTGTGGGGGAAATCTAATGCATGGCAACTTTCCCTCTTGCACAAGTGTGAGATCATCTTTGACAACATCATCCCACCATGGGGTAAAACTAGCATGTGTGAGATTTCATCTTGCACAAGCACGAGCTCATGTCGGACAACATCATCCCACTGTGGGATAAAGCTAGCGCGTGCACTTTCTCCCTTGCATAAGAAGGAGCTCACCTCAGACAACATCATCCAACCATGGTTTCTAGCTTTCCCCATTGCACAAGTAGGAGCTAATCTCGGACAACATCATACGATCATGGGGAAAAACTAGCATGTGCTAGCTTTACCCCTTGTAGAAACAAGAACTCATCTCGGACAACATCATACCATCGTGTGGGAAAAATAGCACGTGCTAGCTTTCCCCCTTGCACAAGTAGGGGCTCATCTTGGACAACATCATGCCACCATGTGGGAAAGCTAGCATGTGTTAGCTTTCCCCCTTTCACAAGAAGAAGCTCATCTTGGATAACATCATGTCATTGTGGTGGAAAGTTAGCGTGTGCTAGCTTTTCCCCTTGCACAAGCAGTAGCTCATCTTGGGCAACATCATCCCACCATGGAGGAAAGCTAGCGTGTGTTACCTTTCCCCCTTGCACAAGCAGGAGCTCATCTCAAAAAACATCATCCCGCGTGGGGGAAAGCTAGCCTATGCTATATTTCCCCCTTACACAAGCAAGAGCTCATCTTGAACAACATCATCCCATCATGGGGGAAAGCTAGTGCATGCTAGCTTTCCCCCTTCCACAAGGAGGAGCTCATCTCAGACAATATCATCCCATTGTGGGGGAAAGCTAGTGCATGCTAGTTTTCCCCCTTGCACAAGCAAGAGCTCATATGGGACAACATCATCCCGCCGTGGGGAAAGCTAGCACATGCTAGCTTTCCCTCTTGCACAAGAAAGAGGTCATCTTGGACAACATCATCCCATCGTGGGGAAAGATAGCGCATGCTAGCTTTCTCCTTGCACAAGGAGGAGCTCATGTCGGACAACATGATCCCACCAAGGGGGAAAGCTAGCTCATCCTAGCTTTCCCCCTTGCACAAACATGAGCTCATCTCAGACAACATCATCCCACCGTGGGGAAAATTTAGCGCGTGCTATATTTTCCCCTTACACAAGTAGGATCTCATCTTTGATAACATCATCCCACCATGGGGGAAGGCTAGTGTGTGCAAGATTTCCCCCTTACACAAGCACAAGCTCATCTCGGACAACAACATCCCACCATTGGGGAAAGTTCATTTTCCCCCTTGCACAAGAACGAGCTCTTCTCAGACAACATCAACCCACCATGGGAAAATGCTAGAGTGTGCTAGTTTTCCCCCTTGGACAAGTAGGAGCTCATCTTGGACAACATCATTCCACTATGGGAGAAAGCTAGAGTTTTCTAGCTTTCCCCCTTACACAAGCCCGAGCTCATCTTGGACAACATCATCCCCCCATGGGGGAAAACTAGCACGTGTGATATTTTCATCTTGCACAAGCACGAGCTCATGTCGGATAGCATCATCCCACTGTGGGATAAATCTAGTGCGTGTGCTTTCCCCCTTGAACAAGTAGGAGCTCATCTCAGACAACATCATCCCACCATGGTTGCTAACTTTCCCCATTGCACAAGTAGGAGCTAATCTCGGACAACATCATCCCATCATGGGAAAAAACTAGCACGTGATAGCTTTCCCCCTTGCACAAACAAGAACTCATCTCGGACAACATCATGCCATCGTGTGGGAAAGCTAGCGCGTGCTAGATTTCCCCCTTGCACAAGCAAGGGCTCATCTTGGACAACATCATGCCACCGTGTGGGAAAGCTAACGCGTGTTAGATTTCCTCCTTGCACAAGTAGAAGCTCATCTTGTATAACATCATTCCATTGTTGTGGAAAGCTAGCGTGTGCTAGATTTCCCCCTTGCACAAGCAGTAGCTCATCTCGGACAACATCATCCCACCATGGAGGAAAGCTAGCACGTGCTAGCTTTCCCCCTTGCACAAGAAAGATCTCATCTCGAAAAACATCATCCCACCATGGGAGAAAGATAGACTATGCTATATTTCCCCCTTACACAAGCAAGAGCTCATCTTGGACAACATCATCCCACCGTGGGGGAAAGTTGGCGCATGCTAGATTTCCCCCTTCCACAAGGAGGCGCTCATCTCAGACAATATCATCCCACCATGGGGGAAAGCTAGTGCGTGTGAGCTTTCCCCCTTGCATAAGCAAGAGCTCATATGGGACAACATCATCCCACTGTGGGGGAAAGCTAGCATGTACTAGCTTTCCCTCTTGCAAAAGCAACAGGTCATCTTGGACAACATCATCCCATTGTGGGGGAAAGCTAGCACATGCTAGCTTTCTCCCTTGCATAAGGAGGAGCTCATCTCGGACAACATGATCCCACCAAGGGGAAAATCTAGCTTGTGCTAGCTTTCCCCGTTGCACAAACAAGAGCTCATCTTGGAAAACATCATCCCACCATGGGGGAAAGTTAGCGCATGCTAGCTTTGCCCCTTACACAAGAAGGAGCTCATCTTGGACAACATCATCCCACAATAGGGGAAGGCTAGCGTGTGTAAGCTTTCCCCCTTGCACAAGCACAGACTCATCTCAGACAACAACATCCCATCGTTGGGGAAAGTTAGCTTTCCCCCTTACACAAGCACGGGCTCTTCTTAGACAACATCAACCCACCATGGGGGAAAGCTAGTGCGTGCTAGTTTTCCCCCTTAGATAAGTAGGAGCTCATCTTGGACAACATCATCCCACCGTGGGAGAAAGCTAGTGTTTTCTAGCTTTCCCTATTGCACAAGCCCAAGCTCTTTTCGGACAACATCATCCCACCGCAGGGGAAAGATAGCGTGTGTGAGCTTTTTGTCTTGCATAAGCATGAGCTCATGTCGGACAACATCATCCCACTGTGGAATAAAGCTAGCGCATGTGCTTTCCCCCTTTCACAAGCAGGAGCTCAGACAACATCATCCCACCATGGTTGCTAGCCTTCCCCATTGCACAAGTAGGAGCTAATCTCAGACAACATCATCCCATCGTGGCGAAAGACTAGCACATGCTAGCTTTCCCCCTTGCACAAGCAAGAACTCATCTCAGACAACATCATGCCATCGTGTGGGAAAGCTAGGACGTGCTAGCTTTTCCCCTTGCATAAGAAGAGGCTCATCTTGGACAACATCATGCCACTGTGTGGGAAAGATAGTGCATTTTAGGTTCCCCCCTTGCACAAGCATAAGCTCATCTTGGATAGCATCATGCCATTGTGGTGGAAAGCTAGCATGTGCTAGCTTTCCCCCTTGCACAAGAAGTAGCTCATCTCAGACAACATCATCCCACCATGGAGGAAAGCTAGCGTGTGCTAGTTTTCCCCCTTTCACAAGCAGGAGCTCATCTCGAAAAACATCATCCCACCATGGGGGAAAGCTAGCCTATGTTATCTTTCCCCCTTACACAAGCAAGAGCTCATCTTGGACAACATCATTCCACCCTGGGGGAAAGCTAGCGCGTGCTAGTTTTCCCCCTTCCACAAGGAGGAGCTCATCTCGGACAATATCATCCCACCATGGGGGAAAGCTAGCACATGCTAGCTTTCCCCCTTACACAAGAAAGAGCTCATATGGAACAACATCATCCCACCGTGGGGGGAATCTAGCACATGCTAGCTTTCCCTCTTGCACAAGAAAAAGGTCATCTTGGACAACATCATCCCATTGTGGGGGAAAGCTAGCACATGCTAGCTTTCTCCCTTGCACAAGGAGGAGCTCATCTCGGGCAACATGATCCCACCAAGGGGGGAAACTATCGTGTGCTAGCTTTCTGCCTTGCACAAATAGGATCTCATCTCGAACAACATCATCCCACCATGGGGGAAAGTTAACGCGTGCTAACTTTCCCCCTTTCAGAAGCAGGAGATCATCTTGGACAACATCATCCCACCATGGGGGAAGGCTAGTGTGTGAAAGCTTTCCCCCTTGCACAAGCACAGACAGAATTAAAGCAACAACAGCCATGATCCAATTGCCAATAATACAATTTGAAAATTGGTATTCAAAATAGCAGAATCATTGTATTTCTCATTGTAAAATAATCAATTTCTAAACTAAACCGAAATACAATGATACAATCATATAATCACATTCATCATTATGTAGTAAAAAGTCAAGAATGTTATTAAAAAAGACAATACAAATATAAAATGGAACAAGGCTCACTAGTCATACTCAATCAATCTATTCTTGGTCCTCTGCATTTATGTGCCATGGGAAAATATCAACATCACCTATGGGAATGTGAAGAAAACCACCCACTATTTTTTAATGTTGCATTGCCTTACTCTTGTAAAATACCTTCTTAAATTTATTTGGAAGGTGATATCTCCGACTCTAGTTTGATCATAGAGAATGTTGGAGTTGTTTTTTCTCATATACTTGAACTGTGAGCAACTTTGTTTTGGAGGTTTCTAGGTTCCAAGAAAGTTTTTGTAGTATTTCATTATTTTGTCAGACTACCAATTTAGCAACTTTGCATAATTTCTTGACCTTCTCCTGGAGCACTATTTACAAGCCAAGATATTGAAGAGGCCACATTGAATAGTGAGTTTCAGGATTTGAGCAGAATAATGAAGGATTGAAATTGGATTGTTACAGGTTGGTGCAGGATAATCAGGGGGAGTATTAGAACAAAATTATTGTAACTTTGATTTGTTTTTCAGGCATTTCCTTCAAATTTTGAGCCACGAATGCATCTAGTGCTTATATGGTAGAAGATTTATTGTTCAAAAGGGAACACCTATTTTTGAAAGGGAATCAGTTGATCAATTTCTTGTTAAAGTTAAAAGCTAAGAAATGAATTCAAAGTTCAGATTTAGTTCTTTTGTGATTAAAAGAAGATTTGCTGATGGGAAAACTAAGTTCAGCTTCAATGACACTTTCTTGTATTGGCTGTTTATATTTCTTTTATTGATCATCCTAGAGGAGATGAACCATATGTTATGGCTTGACTTTCAAGTATAGCAATCTGTCAATCAATGCACATATTTTTTTAAGTTGAGTGTTCTTTAGAGATTACACCTTTTGTGTAATTCCAGTGTTATTGGTATTTTTTCTGCAAAGATATAAGGGGTGTTTCTTGAGAGGGATTTATGACTTCAAAGTTTAGAGCTGGATCTTTTGTGATTAAAAGAAGATTTGCTGATGGGAAAACTAAGTTCAGCTTCAATGACACTTTCTTGTATTGGTTGTTTATATTTCTTTTCTTGATCATCCTAGAGGAGATTAACCATATGTTATGGATTGACTTTCAAGTATAGCAATCTCTCAATCAATGCACATATTTTTTTAAGTTGAGTGTTATTTATAGATTACACCTTTTGTGTAATTCCAATGTTATTGGTACTTTTTCTGCAAAGATATAAGGGGTGTTTCTTGAGAGGGATTTATAGTGCACTTAGTGTTGTTTTGCATAGCCCACAACTTGAAAATTTGGACAGTAAGTCTATCCTTCTTGAATAATGGTTGAGCATTGACTACTATTTGCACAGTGAAAAAATATTTTTCACCTTAACTTTCATTAAACAAGCCTAAGAGCAACCTATTATCAAGTCAAGTTTGAGACTTGGAAGACATAATTTCAACAACCTTTTTAATATTTATCACATCTGAAAGCGGATGTTACCAACAATATTTGTCCTAGAACATTTTTTAGGACCTTAAGCTTAACTGGAAGAAGCCTTCGGTTTGATTATGTCTCGAGAAAGTTTTTGTAATGTCCCTAGATAATTTTTTGAGAATTATCTCAATTATTGTCTGGACATTCTGACAAACACCGTGTTGTTTTGGGTTTCTTGGATATTTTTCACTTGCAGAAAGTGTATGACAACTTACTATTTTCCCCTTTTAACTATTTGACATCCAAAAGATTATACAACAAACAAAAATGACAATTCCAGTTTTGTTATGGTTTACTATTCAGTACCCACACATAGAAACTCAAACAGTATCATTGTACTAACTATTTGCAGCTGTCTTTAAACAATAAATAATCAACAAATAGACATTAGTCAACTGATGAAGAACCTATTGTTTATTTACGCTTGTATTCATTACATTGAGGAGAAGAATGATTTGTAGATAGTTGCCAGAGTGCTCACATTCCCAACAATTTGAAATCTATCATATATGCTCCCTCGGATTCAAGAAGAATGCGACCAGATAAAGGAAAGTCGCCTCCACTGATAAAAGGGTTGACCCACTCTCCAAGATGTGTTCCAATAGCATGACTCGGCTCTTCGACAATGTGAATATTGTGCCCAGTTATGATGTGTACTCCCTCAGTAAGGAAATGCACTATCTTTAACTTAATATTCGACCTAACAGTGAGAAGATTTGAGATAGGGCATAAAATTGGTCTCTCCAAATAGTAAGCCACCCAAAATCAACACCATATACACAGAAATTTGCCTTCCATAAACCCCCAACTCGTACTCAAGAGAAATCTGACCTCCTATCACAAGGAACGCTACTCACAGTCCACGAAAATGGAGTCACAAGGAAACTTGACCTCCACAAGGCATAAATTGCCCTCATACTTAGTAAAAATCATCCAACATATAG